>APFE031078920.1:257971-312061 GCA_000404065.3 Pinus taeda | reverse complement strand
AGGAACTAATAGTGAGTTAACAGTCAATTGATGCATTAATGCACTCAACTAGTGCTACTCCAGTTAACTGAAGATTCCCTCATCAGAAACTCATGCATGTCTATTCTAAGAAAGACCCAATTGAGATTAATGTTCAAGGATAGTGTACCAACAGTTACATGTGTTTTCTCATGGAGAAAACTCATGCATGCAGTCAAGGATTCATCCTTGAGGATTGCGCAGTTTTGAAGGCTTGTTTTTTCCACTTGGTAATAAGCTAATCATCCACAAGGAAGAACACAAGGAAATAGGAGCTTGGAGGGCAAAGAGGAACGCTGAAGAGAAGCCAAGATTGCCTTTGAGCATCCGTGAGGATTGTACTGAGAGCTGGCTAGCTGTGAGAGCTAAGGCTTTGTATAATTCCTATGTATTTCCACCATGTATGATAATACAATAGTGTGGGGTTTTTATCTGAGACTTTCCCCAAAGTATTTTCATTTGTATTGTGCCATTGATTCTTCTTCTTTTGGTTATATTGTTCAGCTCGATCTTTAAGCTTCTGCAAATTGATAGTAGAAGTAGGTTATAGTATTCTACTTTGATTTATATTGCATTATCAGGTTAACCTATCACAAATTTTCTACAAATTCCACTAGTAAATACTCTTGATTTCTCGTCAACATGCACAAAAATTTTAATGGGTGAAGAAGGCGGTGCAAAGCTCTCTCCCTCTAAGCAATTTTTTATTTTGGAATACTAACATGTCAAGGGATTGGCGAGAATTCTTGTCTCTGATTTAATTATATTTCTCCTTGGTTCATGTTGGCACCCTTCTTAGCTAGCTCATCAACATCTGAGTTTAGGTATCTAAACACATGGTAGAAATTCGCCTATTCAAAATGGGAGATTGAAGCAATAACTCTTTGACTTGAGGCCATAAACTCACTACCAATGGCCTTATTTTCCTTTGTAAATTGTCAAATGATGAGCATCAAGTCCCCAAAGATATTTATTCTAGAGATTTTACATTCCTTGGAAATTTCCAATCCCTTCCATAGGGCTAGAAATTTCTCTTGATTGTTGGTGGCTATTCTAAATCCACAAGAAAATTGAGAGACCATTTTTCATTGGGACCTAAAATGGCCCCTCCCACTCCATCCTCGCCCCATGGAACCAATTTTTAATTGGAAAAAATCACATGTTAGCTACAAATGGGAGAATCATCCCTTTGAAACCCTTGTGTTAACGTTTTTTCTACAAGTATATTCATTTTAATTTGTAATACCTCTCTCATCTAACTCTTTAAAGTGTTGAAATTGTGTCAATTTTTTTTATAAAAAGATTCTTGAATCCTTATATTATTAGATTATTGTCTCCTCCAACCCTTTTTTAACATAAATTTTATCTCACAATTTTCTCCCATTACCATAG
This sequence comes from Pinus taeda, assembly GCA_000404065.3. Taxonomy (NCBI): domain Eukaryota; kingdom Viridiplantae; phylum Streptophyta; class Pinopsida; order Pinales; family Pinaceae; genus Pinus; species Pinus taeda. Next base: position 310,651 of record APFE031078920.1, on the reverse strand, counting down.
TTCCTTCCTCTCGTTACCATAGTATCAAGGGTTCCTTTCCTAGATTTCCTTTGGATATTATTAAATCTCGCCCCAACAAGGATATAATACACAAGATACAGGGAGTGAAACTCACCACTAAAGGAACAGCTAATGTATCATAGTAGAAAGTATCTTTCTTATTATTTGTTTGATAGATATTATTTCATATGTATATTTCTTTGCTTGGGAGGAAATTTTTGTTGTTATAAAATTCACTGAAGGGAAATAAAAAATTACCAAAAACAAAACACAATGTCTATCCTAGAAAACCATAATCTACAGGAAAAATAGCTAACTAAATATTCTATTGGTGTCCCTTAGCCAAACCCAACCAAGTCGACCACATGATCCTTCACTGCTCAGATCCCAACACCCTTACAATAGATTATTTCCAAGCCTTCTAAAAGTTTCATTACATATAATCCATGGGCCCAAAACCATGAGAAACCAAAACCATTTTCTTAAAACCACCATTGTTGACCAAGTAACTTTTACTCTTTCACTAAGTCAACTTTACCTAAAAAGAAATCAAGTATATTGAGGATCTTGGAATCTTGGAATGTGGTGGGAGAATCAACTCTTGCTACATATTCTACATGTAATTTATTTCTACCTAGGCGGCACCCATAGTTTCCCCTTATTTTCTCTTTTTTTGTTCCTTTCCATTTTAATTAAGACGTAAAGCAATTCCTATTTAATTTATTGCATTTCTTGTAAATCCCTTGAAATCTAACTAACTTACTTTCTAAAATCAACCAACCTTAAGTGAACACATTAACTCAATTAATAAGTGATTTATTAGATGTTTTTGCCTCTAGTCCTCGTCTTTCCCTCAACAATGAAGTGGTGACTCTACTCCTCTATCCTCTCTTTTGAAGGTAGTTAGATCATTTGGATGAAAATGGAAAATTGTGTAACATTGTTTGAAAACAAAGAACATGAAAAAGTTATTTTCATATCCTAGATTAAGTTAATTTGAAATGTTTAATTAAAATATTAAAACCTTAATGAAACTGATCCCTCAATAGAGGGTTCTTGATAGACTTGGTATACCCTCTATCGAGATGTGACATCTAAATAAATTTATTAATGTTTAGTGTTCATTATTCTTTGTAAAAATGAGGGGGGAAGTCCCTCTGAAGAAGCTTTATATTAACCCCATAACACAATTTACGATATATACAATGGCCCGATGCTCAATATAGCTGCATCAAATGACGACAGCGCAACATGTAACAATGAGTCGAACCCGGGTAGGGAGGCAAGTAGCGCGCCATCCCAGCCACACGGAATATTTCCGCACGCACAGATGTTCATTATTCTTTATATGTTGTAATAAAATTCTTATATCCATGTGAGAAAAAAAACACACAACACAATGAATATTTAACATTTACATTATCACATTAATACATATATTGCATCCTAATTTAAACACATAATATTGAAATATTATAGTTATTCAAACATATATAATATTATGTGTGAGTTATTTAATATTATATTATATGCTAATTTTAGGGTTGAAAACTTTTACATGGAGCCCTTTAACCCGATCAAATTATTTTTCTTCACCGACAAAAAATCTCGATTAAGGATTTCACTAACCCTTGATTGAGATATTTTCACAATGCTCATTAGGTTCTTGAATAAGCTATATAAAAATCCTCAATAAAGCTAAATTACTCAATCGATAGCTTAAAATCTAGAAATCTAACTCCATTTGCTATATTTCCTTTTGTAACTGCAACTTCCAAGGTGTGAAAACCTTTATCCCATTCATCTTAGGTGACGAAGTTCATGTCATTAGGTTCATTAGTGAGTCTTTTATTCAATGGAATATCATTTTCGTATTTTCAATATTATATTATATTATATTTTTAGTTTATCTTCATTTCAAACTTACAATTAAAAAAGAAAATCTATAGTTGTAAAGATGCTTAAATAAAAATCAATAACATTAAAACTGCACTACTAAAAAATCACTAAAAATATATATACAGAATTTCTATGAATGTTTTCTCTTCAAAAGGGTAATATAGGTTTTACAATTTATGTAAACAAAAAAATTGCTGAGAACACAAAGCTCTATAAAATGTGATTTAAATATAGTTGTCTAGCTTTAAGGAATAATAAAAAATAAATAATTTTTAAAAGAAAAAATTATAAAAGTGAAATATACTACATTTGCATTGTCGTTGATCATATATTGTTGTTTTTGAAAATTATACATTCAATAGTTAATTGGAACAATTTTTTTTTTTTTTAAATTAAAGAGCTTATATTATTTTAAAAACCAAATTACATTATTGACAACTTAGTGGCCAGAGGGAGGAAAAACATCTCAACCTCTGCCACCAAAAAACCACTGAAACTAGACAAACACATCCAGACTTACTCTTCTTGCTCTCCACATGAACAACAAAGACATATTTACATTGACAAAACACATAAAAGGCCCAAGGCAAGGCCAAGAGCCCCATCTTCAGGATACACTTCATCGTCACAAAAAGAACTAGTGAATATTGTTCAAACGCCAATCCAAGAGTGTCTGTAGTCCACACAAAATGGATGTTCAAACTATGCACCAGAAGACGACATCCCTTTCCCCCAACTTTGTAACTTTCACTGCACTCTGACCATGACCAAAATCCTAAAACCCACGATTATTAAATTACTACGTCGTTATTATCTATGAAAGAGGGAACTTCCACAAAACTCAACATAGGAGGAGATGGTGGTCAGATCCTGAGCGCTAAAGCTGGGAGATCTATATATTCACCTCCCTTGGAATCACAAGGAATGTTGCTTCCCACATGCATCAAGCGGGTAACTATATTGTCCACACTAAACTTCATGTTCCTCATCATCCTTTTCACATTTTCAATGGAGGTGAAAATACTGTCTTTTTCAACTTATTTGTCTCTTAACACCAACCCCAGAAGTGTCTTCATCTTCCTGTGAAACGCTACTAACTTTAGGTAATTATTTCACCTTCCCCTCGTATTTCTATGATTAGGCAGTCAGATTATCAGCCTAAGGAATTACTAATTTCGATTAGAGGAATTTCCTAAATAATAGGGGCATAATTCCTCAAGGAACAACACAAGGAAATAGGAGCTCAAGCTAAGGAAAAATTTAACTAAGTCTGGGTCAAAGGCCTTCAGTGAGCAGAGAGATAGGTTATGCACTTGCAGGGTGTGCTCAATTGAGTAAAGAAATTGTAATACATCTCTATTCATTTGATTAATGCAAGCAGGCATTGGCGTTTTTAGTAGATTACTTTCCCCAAATAAAAATAATTGTCGCATGTGGGTTATTTATTCGTGCACGTCTGAGATTTTTGTTCTAAATTGTGAATTAATGTCCGCAAAGAAGTAGAGTGGGTTTATGCCTTGTGATTTTGAATAAAATTTCATGAGCAGTTGTAAATCTACAACCTAATTTCTACATGGTATCAGAGCTGGATTCACATTAGAGCAGGAAATTCAAAGATGTTTCTTAGAGGTTCAAATTTGAAGATCAATGTAGCATGATTTCTTCAGAGCTGAGAACATAACCTTTAATGGACTAAGGCTAGGGTATGCCTTAGAAGACACCTCAAATTTTGTTGCATGGAAGGACCACTTGGAGGCATTATTGGATGACAATGGATTGCTTGAATATGTCAAGACATATATTCCAAGACCACCACTAGCTGATGTCCAGAACCTTGCACAGTGGAAGCAAGATGTAGTCAAGGCAAGGAGAATAATCTTGGAGGGAGTACAAGATCATATTGTCTCGAATCTCCACAAAAAAGAAACTATGTTCGTGATGTGGAAAGCACTGATAGAATTGTTCAAGAAGAGTAGTGACCATAGGAAGCTGGCACTCAAGGATAAACTTCGAAGTATCAATATGCAGAAGAATGACACTATACCATAGTATCTGAGTAGGTTCACACAGTGTTGTGATGAATTGGTTGGGGTCAGTGTTACTGTTCTTGAATATGATGTGGTAAGCCTAACCCCTCTGGGCCTTCCCAAGAGTTGACATAACTATCAAGATTTGGTGAACGAGAGGGAGAAACTACAAAATTGGATAGCTTATGGTATGATTTGGTACATGAGGAAATAAGGTGAAATATTAGAGGTGGGATTTCATCCAAGGGCAAGGGTGAAGAAAACTTTGCATTGGCTAGAAAGGCAAAGAAGGGAAAAGGGAAGAAATCCCAATCCAAACCAGAATCTAGTCAAGGGGGAAAGAAGAAATATTTGTCAAAAATTAAATGCTTCCGTTGTCATGAATTTGGGTGCTATGCCATGAAGTGTCTGAACAAGAATACAAGCAAGAAGACCTCAGGAGGGGTAGCAGGTGAAGGTTTGGCTTCACATTTAGAGCTTGAATTTACCCTTATTGCACGCATGTCCAACACAGTGATGCAGAGTGTGTGGTACTTGGACTTAGGTGCATCATTCCACATGAGAGGGTGTAGAGACTTTTTCAGAGACCCGAAGGAGAAATATTTGCAGATGCACATCGAGATGGGGGACGACAGAAGGTATAGTGAAATTGTGATTGGTACCGTCACCTTTCAGAGGGAGTCTGCTTCCCCCCTCAGGCTCAAGGATGTCATGCTCATTCCAGGCCTAAGAAAAATCTTGTCTTTGTTGCAGTTTTGGAAGATCATGGTTATGATGCGATCTTCAACAAAGGAAAGGCATTCTTGAGACACATAACCACGGGACAGGTGAAGCAGATCGGGGCTTGTGTGAAGAAAGTGTACAAGCTAGATGTGGAGGATTGTGTTGCATTGATCATAAAGGCAGAGAGGGTGCAAATCCATGATGTCAATGAACTTTGGCATAGAAGACATGGCCATTTGCATCATGGCACTTTGAATATCATGCAATAGATAACCACAGGCCTCCCCAAAGGATAACTTGAGAAGCAAGATGTATGCAAAGGATGTACTTTGGGGAAGTACATAAAATACACATTCCATGATCGGGACAACAAAGCACATGCATTCCTAGAAAGGATCCACTATGATGTTTGTGGACCTTTCTCGACAGATTCCACTACCAGGCACAAATATTTTGTCATTTTTATTGATGACTTCTCACATAAGTGTTGGATCTTCTTCATGCAAAAGAAGGATGATACATTCTCTAAGTTCACAGAACTCAAGGTACTGGTTGAGAAAGAAACATGTAAGAAGGTGAAGGCTCTTAAGAGAGATAATGGAGGTGAGTATGTGTTGAATGAATTTAAAAAAAAATTGTGAAAAAGAAAGCATTCGATGAGAGTTGACAGCTCCCCACAACCCATAGCAAAATCAGGTGGCTCAGAGAAAGAACCATAGCATTATGGGAGTAGTGAGGGCAATGTTGCATGATCAAGTCTTACCTTGCATTTGTGGGCCAAGGCATGCAACATAGCAGTCTATTTGCAACTAGATTCCTCATCGGTTTTTGGGCGTGATTACAACGGAGGAGGATTTCTCAAGGAGAAAGTCGGAAGTGTCGCACTTCAGGATTTTTTGGGATTTTGTTTACTGTCATGTCTCCAAATAATCAAGGAATAAGCTAGAGCTAACAACAGAATTGAGGGTATTTGTGGGTTACACAGAAACTCCCTAAAACTACCATGTGTACTTGTCATCCCTTAGAATGAAAGTTGTACAAAGGGATGTAAAATTTGATGAAGATAAAGTGATGTGGTGCTCTCTTAAGAGGTAGATTCAAATCCCACCACAGGAGGAGCTTTTAGCTCCAAAGGAGGAACCTAAAGAAGTTGTGGAGTAGCCACAAATTGAGGAGAAGAGAGTTGAGACAGCCACTCAAGCATAACCATCTAGATAAGGTACAAAAAGGACCAGGGCAGTTGAGAGACTTGTGTAGGATGAAAGGGAGAATATGGGTGATCCTTCAAATTAGCACAGGTAGAGAAGGTCACCAGATCAGTACACTAGCTACATGGCTCTAATGACTGAGATTGTAGAGAATGAGTCATCCTCTTTCAAGGAAGCAGTAGAGAAACCTATATGTGTTGATGCAATGGTGGAGGAATATGAATCCATTGTAAATAAAAGTGTTTTCGAGGTGGTCCCAAGACTAGGAGACAAATCATTTGTGGGTTTAAGATGGATCTTCAAGGTAAAGCATGCAACATACGAAAGCACAGAAAAGTACAAGGCCATATTTGTGGCCAAGGTATACTCTCAAGTTGAGGGGATTGAATATGAGGAGACCTTTTCTCCTGTAGCTAGGTACTCATCCATTAGATCAATTCTTGCCTAGCTGCACAGATGGGGTGGAAGATCCACCACATGGATGTAAAAATAACATTCCTCAATGGATTTATTGAGGAGGAGGTGTATATCAAGCAACCAGAAGGCTTCAATACTTTTGATGAAGAGTCTCGTGTGTGCATACCCAAGTGAGCATTGTATGGTCTCAAACAAGCACCATGTGCTTGGTACACCAAGATCGATAGCTATCACATAGGTTTGGGCTTCACCAAAAGTGAAGTGAATGCAAACATCTATAATATTTTAGTAGAAGACAAATTGTTGACTATTGTCTTATATGTTGATGACTTGATTTTAACTGGTGATGAGAAGTTGATTAGATATTGCAAGGAGGACCTTGCAAGAGAGTTTGAAAATAAGGACATGGGTCTCATGCACTACTTCCTCGGATTGGAAGGAAATAGGGAATTGTTTGTCTCTCAGGGAAAGTATGCCAATGAGATACTTCAACGGTTTTGCATGGATAGTTGCAAACCCATGGAGACACCTATACTAAGAAACTGGAGGAAAGAGGATGCCACTTCAGGTGAGGAAGTGGATGCTAGGGTTCACTAATGTATCTTATGAACACACGACCAAATATGTTCTGTTCAGTCAACCGGCTGATCCAAGCTATGGTAAGGCCAACCAAATTATTTTTGAAGGCAACTAAGCATGTTCTACGGTACCTCATAGGCACTACCTAGTTTGGACTATGGTATAGACAGATAGAGGAAGTGAAGTTATGTGGCTTCACAGATGCAAATTGGGTGGGGACTCCATCAAACTAAAAGAGTACATCAAGTGGAAATTTCAGTGTTGAGTCAGCAACGATTTCATGGTATAGCAGGAAGCAAAGATTTGTGGCACATAGCTCGGCAGAAGAAAAATACATGGTTTCCATTCAAGCAACATGTGAGGTGATCTGGATGAGAAAGATACTTGTTGGATTGCTTGGTCAAATTATGGATCTAATTGTGATCTACTATGATAATCAAATTAGCATCAAGCTCTCTGAAAATATTTTTTTTTTCACGATTGATCCAAGTATATAGATATCTGATATCACCATTATGGGATTGTGTTTAGAGGTGCATAACGTTGTTGCAGTACATTCTGATAGAAGAACAAGATGCCAACATTTTGACAAAGGCCTTGTCAAGAGGTAATTTAGAGTTCCGCATGTGTAGGATAGTGGTGGTTGATAATCCCTTTCTTGCTAAGAGGGAGTTTTGAAAAATGTAGCAAGAAATTCTCAATTTTATTTTGCCTTGATTAAAATGAGAAAAAATGAATTTCCACATTAGCAGACAACTTGGATGATGTTAACTTCATGGAAAATTTTAGGGGCTAATATTCACAAATGGGCTAATTTTCCACATTTTTTCCAAAAAAAAGATTTGCCATTTTCCGTTTTTTCTAAAAATGATTTGCCCCAATTTTACAGTATACAATAATTTTACCTTAAAAATCGCTAACATTATATAGAGAATATATATATAATCATTATAAATTTGAAAATTTTACAAATATATCAATAAACATTTTATAGTTTGCATATTAGGGAATAGTAAGATTCGCCAATGTTTTTAAACTTCAAGATAATTTTCCATCCTTAAAATTTTCCCTGGTTAACTTGTGTGACATGGCCTGTCTCACCCATTTTACTTAGTAAATTCGGTTGGAGGAGTTATAGTTTAGTTCAACACATGTGATTTCTAGTTTGTAGCAATCAAGGTCAGTTATCTCAGGTTGTTTTTAGTTAAACTAGTTCCAACTTTATGAACTAGTGGAAGGTCAGTTAAGCAGTGGGACTTCAGTCAAACTCAATGATCATCCATTTAACTGATCAACCAACCCAAAAATATCTAGTGCATGTAAAGAATTCTAGTTACCCAGTTGAGGTGGATATTCCAAGGCAATGTAACATCAGTTGTATACTAGTCTTGAGTGTACATGTGTTGCATGTAGTCAAAGGATTGGGCTAAGGAATTGTGCAATTCAATTAGAGGAATTTCCTAAATAATTGGGGCTTAATTCCTGAAATAACGATGCAAGGAAATAGGAGATCAAGCCAGGGCAAAATTTGACTAAGTTTGGGTTAGAGGCCTTCAGTGAGAAAAGAGATAGGTTATGCACTTGTAGGGTGTGCTCAGTTCAGCAAAGAAATTGTAATACATCTTTATTCATTTGATTAACACAAGTAGACATTAGGGGTTTTAGAAGATTTCTTTCCCCATATAAAAACACTTGTTTCATGTGTGTTATTTCTTTTTGCATCTCTAAGATTTTTTTTCTAAATTGTGAATTAATGCCTGCAAAGCAATAGAGTAGGTTTTTGTCTTGTGATTTTGATTAAAAATTCATGAGCAGTTTCAAATCTACAACCTAATTTCTACATGGTATTTCTCCCCTAGTGAAGCCCTTGTGCTCCCTCTCTTCCTCGGTGACAACGTAGGACCACAAGAGGGTTCCTTTGCTTCTTTAACAGGATTGCCTCTACCTGCAAAGGGAAAAAGCCACTAACTCAACTTGACCCTAGCAAGACCTAGGAACCACCAAAGAACGTCATTGCAGAAACAACACCCATAGTTATTGACATCTGACACAAACTCACTAACAAAAGGGATGGGAAGCTCCATGTCAATTAGAGACTTAGACCCCTTGAAAATTGAGCACGTCGATGAAATGTTAGAACCAAAATGCTACAATACTCAACAACCCATGGAGAAATAACTAGACCCCACCTCTAACACATGGCAAACCTTGTTCCCCAGAAATCCCCAACCACTCTTGGACTCAAAATACCCACTTCAACTATACCAAGCGAACAAAAACTCAGAAGACATGACCCCAATTGGACTACAAAATTTATAGAGGCCCCAACCCTCCATAAACAAGACCCATCCACTAATTGAGATATAAGACCCCAATTTATTATACCCACATAAAAACCATGTAAGCCCAACTGCTCTAAAAGAAACAGGACCAAAAGAGAGACTTAGGGCCCACCAATTCTAGTCATTGGCAATAAAGTCTCACATAAAGTCTTCGTCTTCCCACATGTACGAAATAAAACTCGCATAATACTATCCGGTGACCAAGAATGGGAAGCACAGTACTCCAAGGCTTTGGTTTGGAACGAAAAATTGCTCAGTACAAAGTCTATGGAATCCCACAAGCACAGAAGCCATGGATTCACCTCCCTCTCCAAAGCGTTTCCAGCAATGACTACCACTCCATTCTTGAACCAGAAGCATGGAATAACCCCATCTCTTCCATCCCTACCCTCACAAATGTCTTCAAATAACATTTCTATCACTATGTCAACTAGAGGGTTGCATGCGTAGTGCCAAGTGTGTATGCCCTTCATTAAATGCCTCTTAATACACCGAGGATGGTGGGCACGATGACCTAAGCTCCTCGAATCCTATCATAACACCCCCATTGGTGATTAATGGGAACAAAATTCACTTATCACCTTTTCTAGAAATTTGCAAGGAAAAACATTTAGTTAAGTGCAATTTTGACACACTAAATTACATTAATAGATTTTGGGAAAAAAAGACAACACAATTCACTAAAAATTATATCTTTTTAATCCACATCAAGATTCACAAAGTATACATGAGCTTTGAGGGGTTATTTACATTATTATTTACTTAACTCACTTCAAATATTTAATGAATAAATCAATATTTGAATTAATTAATTTAATTTAATAATATGTTCAAGAATAACCAAATTCGATTAGTTAGACTTAGTAAACAAAACATCCCAGAAATACATAACCGATTTAAATGTTATATATACTTGATGTAAAAAAAATTAATGTGAAACACGTTATTATTTACTTTACTCACTTCAAATATGTATTAATGTAATGAATGAATCAATATTTGAATTAATTAATTTAATTTAATATTTAAAAGTAACCCAATTCAATTACTTAGGCTTGGTAAGAAAGACTTAGAAAGAAAAAATAAAAAGAAAGAAAGACATATAAAAATAAAAAGTAAATGTCTATTGTGTTTTTTATAAAGTAAATGTCTATTGTGTCTCCATTGAAAGAGGGAGGAAATATATCAAGGCAAAGGCAAAGGCAATGGCAATGTTTGAGAAAGAATTGGAGAAAGATGATGAGAGAAAAGATATCAAGCTCGTCCAAATTCCTTCGAAGAACATTATAATAAGGCTCTCTTAAAAGTTTAAGGTTAAGAATAAATAAGTAATAATTCTATAATCCAAGAAAAGCCTATGGGATTTCATGTGAAGTGCTCTTTGCAGAGCGTACAAGATCTCTGTGTCTTTTCCTATAATTTGTTTGAATGATGGGATAGTAAGAAATGGGATCGATGTTTTAGATGAGAATGGGAACACGCTTCTAGTATTGAAAAATGAGAACACACTTCTAGTATTTATAATGAATTTTAGGATTTCAAAGTGAGAAGATTTCTATGTAGGTATTAATATCATACATCTTATATGATAATTTGAATAAGAGAAAATGTCGTGTTCATTTAATTAAAGTTCCTTATTTCATATATTAAGTTGGTCATGAAGTATGTAATATCCAATATCCATTCTCAAGTTGTGAGAGGGAGCTCTAAATTTCACAAGATTATGTAGTAAAAGGTATGAAATATAGTCTCTAACAACTTGGAGTGATCGTCATTTTCAATATGGATTAATTAATACCATGACAATATTAAAGTTTATAATTTATTTATTTTATTTTATTTATTTATTTTTTTTTGGGTCAAATTTAAGTGTATTTACATGAATTTTAGAAACCTTACTTATAGTTGGTTTATGCATGTCTTTTAAATATATTGGGAAAATTTTCGAGATAGAGATATTAGATTGTAAAACATTTTTATATCTAAAATAAAATAAAAAGTGTCTAGTGTTATAATCTATTCACAACAAGAGTGTTGATAACAGTGATTGTGGATATACACGTAATATTGAAAAAGAAAGGGATAATCTTTGCTTACAAATGCTAAAACGGTCTAGGAAATAAAGTTGGGATAGAAAGGTGATATAATATAATAGTCCCCACATGGTAAGAAGGTAAGCCTTAAACTCTGTGAAAATAATAATACAAGGGTTCAATATTTTGTAGATATATTAAGTTTAGAGATAAAAGAAAAATACGCATTCAACATATGATCTAGGAAATGAAGTTGGTGTAGAAAGGTGATAATATTCAATAGTTTTGGATGGCAAGAGGGTAAACTTTAAACTCTGTGAAAATAACAATACAAAATTTCAATATCTTAGATATATGGAGTTTAGAGAGAAAAGAAAAGACTCTCTCAACATATAATCATTATGTTTGTCAAATTTTGTTATATTAAATTTCGCATATCCATATAGTAAAGTTAATAATACAAACTTATGGAAAAAAAATGATATTAGAATGGGCATATTCATATTGAAGATGAGACCATTATCTCTCCAGAAGGAATAGAGAAGAATAACCCTTGTTGATTTGGTTTTGAAAAGCAAGGTCCATATTAAATGATGGTGTGACAAACAAAACACATGGATAAACATTAGTTGCTATAACTTCCCACATCTTTCCTTTGTAACAAGCATGAGCATTAAAAGGCCATTTTTTAGAAACCTTAAAAGACATAACATACATTTTTTGAAGATAACCTCTATTCCATTTGAGTCATATATGTCACTAAGTCTATCCAACTACTTTTGGGAATTTGACTAGTATAAGAATTATACTCTTTTGGATTAAAAAGATGACAATAGTAATAATGAAAGGAATATGATCTTCATTTGGTCTTAACTTGTTAAGATGCTACTTCTTCAACTCATCTATAAGACAAGGGTAAACCTTGCTCAACACCAATAATGTTGTGAATGTAAGCATTGAAACACTACTAACTTTCATTTTTCCTATAACCATTTTATATAAAGTAGTAATGACGAAAGCCCAATTACTTTCGTATTTTAAGAAAAGTATGCAGAATAGCAATATTGAATGATTTCCCAAAATAAACAAAGAAACATCATACTTTCCTCTTTCTCATTAATGCATCTATATAATTATTAATGACCTTGAAATTCAAGATATAATATGTAGTTCGAAGATTGTATCTAAAACTAGCCCAACCCTTTGCACATAATCTATTGGGTTTTACAAATTTTGAAATGTATTCATCTATTAATACACAACTAATAACTTGGTTAGGACATTTTCAACCATAATGATACTATAATCAATAGAATTAATATGGTTTTCAACTAAAACATGGGATGAGTAATCTTGGAAAAAGAGAAAGAGAAATTGTTAGAGATTATATGATTCAAAATTCAACATGGACAATGATATGATAGGTTGTGCTAGAGAAAATTGGCTTTAAGGTGTTCAACATCTAGGACTTTATTAAGATTAAATTTAGTATTTCCAACCATATTCTCTAAATAATATGGAGGTGAATATAAACAATAGTTTATTAGGGATATCATAAATGGATTAGGCACAACCAAACCAAATATGAACATCAAACATTACACTAATACTCTTCTTAGTGAAAAAGGCATTTCAAATGCCTTATTAGAAGCATATCAATCATTTTCTTTAAGCAAATTTGAATTGCTATTTTTTTTCTAAGAAGTTGATGAGTAATTTTTTGTAACACCACTATGGCTAGAAAATTAGAAAATGTGTACCTAAAAAAGTCTCAAAAGGTTCTTGCAATCATTATTAAATTGAGCATTATACAAACTTATACCAACCTCACTCCTACTAGATTCATTGCCTAGTATGTGTTTCACCAGAGTTTCTACATCAGACAAATTTAGCTATGATGTCCAAAACAAAAGATGTTCGAATGACAAAAAAAGCAATAGATTTAGAACACAACAGCTAATCATCAAAGAGTCAAATGAGGTTACTGGAGCATAGTTCTCTGATCTAGTGCTAGGGGTATAAAAATATTGAACTCACATTATATGTGCTTCTCCATGTGCCCCATGCGAGCATCTAGGCAATCAAGGTTGTCTTGCATTCTCCATTGGTTTTGTTGTAGATCATTGAGAAAATAAATGATTTCATTTTTATCGTCATGCTTCTCCTTGAGAACAGTCCCAATAAAGTCCACAATTTCCAGTGAAGGGTGACTAAATGCATGTACTTATTTCTCCTCCCCCCGGTGTACCTAGGGTCCAGGAGCGAATAATAAACTTCACCCATGAGCTCAAAATATCAAAAGTATTGTCTTTCCCCACGAACATTCCTTTCAAGCCATCGAAATTCATCTTGAGTGTTGGGAGATGTCACAACTCGGAATGCAGTGGCTGCCTCCTGGACCAAAGCCTTGTAGCAATGCCTACTAGTCTGACCATGCTCCCCAGTACCTCATCGAATATGACCATGTTTTTGAGGCATTGTGAGAAAGCCAATCCATTAAATGATATAGTCCCCAAGAATACCGTGAGTTAAATTCCCCCTGTAACCTAGACCTAACAAACTTTGTAGGGGCTAATGGAGTAATCCAGGTACATATAGGGAGCCCACACCACCCCCCCACCCCCCTTTCCACAATACCATAGGGCCAATAAACCTCTCAAGCGTCTATAGAGGGAATAGAAAAACATATAACATTACCAACAAGGCAATTCTAGAGTCACGAGAAAGCAAAAAACAAGAGAGGGAGCCAAGAGGCATGCAACCTAACTACTTGAAATAGACACAGAAAAAATAGAGTTGTATGGAGAAATCCAAATTGACAATCCATAGACTTAATCCAAGAGAGGAACTGAAAATGTAGAATCACAAAACAACCAACCAAAAATATAAAGCAGAGTCGGAAAATCCATAAGCGTAGAATTACCTTAGCTATTGACCTAGAGGAATTGTAGGTATTCTGCCACGAACTAGCATCTCAGTGGAGTGCCTTCGAATTATTCCAATCCAACTCAAGCATTGTGTAAGAGTTAGTTAACTTCTTTAATCCATAAGCCCTGAATTTTCGATCTTCCTCCTTGTAAAATTTGGGGCCTTGAGCTTCCAGAAATGGAAATTTTATGCTTTTGGGAGGCTTGTCTAACAGATAGCGCATGCCTTGCCTTCTATAGCCAATGATGCCCATTGTAGGTTGCCACTCATTCAAACAATTTCCAATAAAAAAAACTAAGAATCGGGCTTGCATAGTTGTTTTTAAAAGCCCTTGTGTGGCCCTTGGATAACCCACACATATTTCATAAGAAAACAACCAAGAAGAAGGATTGAGAGAAATAGAAATGGTTGAAGCATCATAAATTCTAGTGAGGTCATGTGTATGGTGCATGGGGTGGCGGTGGGCATGCCACATCACCCCCTTCCTTATTATTCTTGGGAGTTGGTTGGTTGGCGGGCGATCTCCCTCACCCCTCCCCTTGATCACCATTTCTATTTGTTCCTCCATCCCCATCAGAGTTAGAATACTATTCAATATTAATTGTATTTTTAACGCAACTCAAAAACATAAAAGAAATAGACTATAATATTATTAGTAGTATAGCCATATAAATTAAATGTTTGGTAAATGTGGTTAAGCATCAATCAATTCACGATAAGGATCAAAACACTTACCTCATGATACATCTCGCATTCCCATATTAAAAAAATCATAAAAATTAACTAAATTATAATCTTATTTTAAATTATTATTATTATTATTAATTATAAAAAGAATTAATACTAGTTAAATAGTGTTCTTAACAATGGAGATTCACAACCCTTTACCATGGAGATTACAGACCCTTTACCATGGAGATTAGATTTTGTTACAATACCATGGCTTATCAATACCACATGCCCAAGATAACATGTGTTGATGTGGCATTTTCTTTAATTAATTAATTGGAGATAAACTAATTAAAAGAGCATAAAGAACTTGAAGATAAATATTAAGCTTTTATCTATGAATATTACTATGAATATTCCAGCATATTTCATCGAGTTCAAATCTCTACCATTCTCACCTAATAATCAAATTAAAATTCTGAAAAACCTATTCCAAAATATACCTATTAGCATAATTAGTTAGAATAATTATTAAGTATTAATTTTATATTTAAATTGGGAAAAGTAAACCTATTAGCATAATTATTAAGTATTAATTCTATCCTTAAATTGGGAAAAATTAAAAAAAGTAATTAAGAAACACATAACCATTGCTCAGTTCTTATCTCTATACAATCATGATATGTTTAAATTTTTTCCTTCCATAATTAGAAAAGTGCATATCTTTACAAAAATTTAGGAGAACATAGATCTTTATAGGGAATTTCACTCTTTATTAACAGAAAACAGAAATCCCGGTGCATCCATAAAACAGTAAGAATGGAAATCCCTGGTTGTCACACACAAAGGTGTGAAATATAAAACATAGTTTTGTTTACATGTCAATCACAGATGAGCGAATGTTTTTTAATTACAATCAGAAAAATTAGAAGAATATTAAGCTCAAAACATGGATTGTAGTGATGAGATGAAACAAGATATCCAATGCCATGGCGGGTTCTAGGAAACACAACAAACAACTTGTTGCAAAATACCGTGATTCCCATGGGCAGCATATCCAAAACCTCTTTCATCTGGTGTTTAGGAGCAGGATACAAACATTTCACCACATTATTTTCCAGAAGCGCAATGGCAGCAAACACCAGAACCGACAGAAATGTGTGCATGAAAATGAGGAATTTAACCTTGAATTTCTCAGCATCTGGTACAGAAATGTGTGCATGAAAATGAGGAATTTAACCTGAATTTCTCAGCATCCGGTACCCTATTGGTAAAATTATCAAAACTCCATAGCCCTTTGGGAGTGACCAAGCCATAGTGGAGTTTCCCATCAGATCCCTTAAAGATATCGGTGAAGGAAACAAAAAAACAAGAAAGGGCGTAGAGGACAATAAGGGATTTTGTCATGAAAGCGTTAACTTGATCACAATGCCCGCTGTTGGAGAAAATTGGGCACATAATATGAAACGCAAGAACGGTCCCTGTGGGATGGAGGTTTTCCAAATGGGTCATGCTCGCTAATGTTTCGCTCAGAGCATCTTGAATCAAACTTTCCCTCGCCTTCTCCTCCTTTTCCTCTAATTCTTTCTCTGTATCCTACGATTCATCTGATTTTCAGATTCTCCCAGAAGAGGCACCTTCTCTGTCTTCTCCATCTTCTATCATTGTATGTCTTCCTTTAACGTTCACTCAATAATCTATCTTTTCTCTTCCCCTTTTGCCAATTTTTCTTTTATACACTGATATGATGATGTGCAACATTCATGGCCTTTCTATGAGTTATATAGATAACAAAAAAGAATGGGGCAATTGTATTGTAATTAGATTGAATTAGTAGTGCATGAATGCTTGAAAATTTTGGTATCCTGTGGACCATTATATTAGATCGAGATAGTATTTTCCTAAGCATTTTTTGGTTGATCCTTTGGTCATTGTTGGACATCAAGCTTACCAAGCCAACTGCATTCCACCCCGAGATTGATGGTTAGATAGAGGCCGTCAATATGATGTTTGTGCACATACTACGCATGTACAACTCTAAGCATTTGCAAACAGTGGTTGAGAGTCTTCCCTATGTGCAACACAACTATAACAGAGCTCTCCATAGCTCAATTGGCCACAACCCCTTTGAAGTGGGCCTTGGATTTCAGCCATTATGTTTGTTTGATGTTGCACTTCCTTTTGTAACTACACAGGAAGAATCTACCCATGTTCAATCTAAAGTTGATAAAGCCACCAGGTTTATTGAGCACATTTAACACATTCATCAGCATGTTCATGAAATCTTAGAGAAAGCTAACGCCAAATAAAAGTAATGACATGATCAGCTTCAGCTGCCCTATAAGTTTCAGGTGCGTGACGAAGTTTGGTTACATATGCAGAAAGAGCACCTCGTTGGAGCCCATCGTAGGATTTAAACACTCAGATACGGGCCTTACACCATGACCAAGGATGTGGGAGGAAATGCTTTTGAGCTCAGTGTCTCCCCATTCCTTGGCTTGCATCCTGTATTTTGTGTGGAGTGCCTTCGGCCATATTTTCCACCATTGTTGGACACATCATACATTGTTGAGCAATTGACACCAACAGAGCTCAACCCGGACTACAATGAACAATCCACAACTGATCAAATCATGGACATGTAGATCAAGAACACTCGCAAGCAAAATATCCAACTATATTTGTTTTTCAAAGTTGGCCAGCGCCTGCACCAAGGCAAATGGATAACCAGGGACCAAGTTCAGCAAAAGTTTCCCCATCTCATGGAGGCACTCAACACATTGGCAAGCATTGCTTCCTAAGGGGGGAGGAATGATATAGGTGGATATTGGTGGCCACCCACCTATTCCACTTGGACCCCCACCATTCTTTCTTTTAGTTTCCTTAATTGTAGCACAATTTACTATTTTTGCAATCTTTCGGGTGTTGAACTTCTAGAGTTGTTTTGAGGCCCTAAACGACATTTTTTTTTTTAAAACGAGAAAACTCAAAGCCTGTGGCAAGGGTTTGTAGTTGAAATTTGTATTCCTCAGATATATATTTCTAACAAGGTATCATATGCATCAAATGGAGATCGTATGCCAAAGTTACGACCCCGGAAAGTTGATGTACCAATTTACCCCAATGAGGCCCACAAACTTTTGGTGCTTTATCTCCTAGGGTTAGGTTTTTGGATGTTTATGGTTTTCCATTGTTTCTAAATATTAAATAGGCCTTCGAGCCTCATTGTAACAC
This sequence comes from Pinus taeda, assembly GCA_000404065.3. NCBI lineage: Eukaryota > Viridiplantae > Streptophyta > Pinopsida > Pinales > Pinaceae > Pinus > Pinus taeda. The sequence continues at coordinate 292,592 of APFE031078920.1, read as the reverse complement.
AGTTCAAAATTCATGTAGTTACCACATCTCTTCTCAGAGATAAGCTACCATTATATGAGTTAGTTTATTCCCTTTTTGCATGTAAACAGTTTTCAGTACTTTATTATTAATGAATTGAAGTTATGTTTTCATTGTCTCTTTGTATGTTTGTGCATATCTGTATTTAATTTCGTCCCTATATAAATCCGGACCAAAGCGTTTTCCAATCCTCCTTATCTCTCTCCTTCACCCTTGGTTCTCCCTCTTGTTGCAATGAGTTAGGACCTTTTCCTTCAACCTCTACTCTCACTCGTGTGCACTCCCTTCTTATCTATATTTTCTCTTCCTCAACCATTTTTCTAAAGTTATGCTCCTAATATTTTTTATGCCTATAATTTCCCCTTGTCTAAGGTGGGTTTATATCTTGCCTCTTTTCTTTCTACATTTGAAGTGCACTTCTGTCCTCCTACTTCATTTTCCTCTATTCTTCATAAATCATGTCCTTGAGTTCTCTCATTCTATAATATATAGTTCGTTTCATGGTCTCCCTTATCTATTTCTTAAGATGTGATGAATTCCTTACACTAGTTGCAATTGCCATTGTCTCTTATGTGTATGATTTAAGTTTCTTTTGTTTATTGTAGTTTTCTTATCTTCTATTTTCACCTTACTATTTACAATCATCATTGTTTCCCTTCTTTGTTGGATTAGCTATGTTTTTTCCTTCATCTCTCAAGTTTACTTGCATGGTCATTATCAATTTTGATTTCATTTTATTTTAAGCTATCCCCCACCCCCATAATAGCCATTGTACACTCCCCTAAAACAATGAGGTAGGTTGTCTTTCATGTCATGAGGTAGGATGTCTCTCTCCCATGTTAATTTGTTCAACCCTTAAGGTAGCCAAAATGGTTTTTGCTTTATTGTTTTTTACTATTTTTTCCTTCACCTTTCTCACCTAGGGAGTTGTTGTTTCCTTGTATCCCCCCTTTTCCTACTAGGGGAAATGGTCCCATTTTCACTATGATCATATGGTTGTGCTTATGTAGATACACTGCATGGTTTTCCACATGCCTATGTAAGCGTAGGAGTCACACATATTGTCTGGTAACATGTATATAGACATTTTTGTATTGAACCTTGATATACCTCTTTCCTCTATTATTTTGTTTATCTAGAAATAGTTAAATCTCTCAAGTTTTCACAAGTTGTTACTATCTCCTTTTAATAGACAATGTTTTTTATACTACCATAGTTTAGCTATTTTTTTTTTCGTTGCTAAACTTGTCATGCTTTCATGGCTAGTAATTTCTTAGTATAATTTCCCTTTCCTTCTATAAGAGTTTGACTCTTTTTTCTCCTATCACAGAATATGTTTCTTGTCATGCATTTGTTGCTTATGGATTTTCTTTCCTATTTTTATTGTTTCCTTATGTCATGTGACCACATGCAACTATTATGGTTCTTCATTCGTTTATTGAAGTTTGATGAGAGGACCTCCATGATGACATAAAAGGTTCAAACTTTCCATGTTATAGATTTTCAGCTATATGGGAGATTTGATCATTCTACACTTTTATAACATGGTCTTGTTCTCCTTTCTATATCATTTAGTATTTGATTGTCATACATTTATTGCTAAATGTTTTTCTTCATTTATCCTGCTCACCAGTATCTCTAATAAATGGTACCTCACCATTACGCTCTTCACAAATAACAACTCCTTCCATATAGGGAAGAAGAAGTGTATGGACTTTGCACTTTTAGTTTTCATCATATACAAACCATGTGACTAGATAATATCTGACTCTTTTCCCATGTACCCAACACCCATCAATGACATGATGCCTCCTACTATTAGTCATTATTTACATGTGTTATTAATATTTCTTTATGCTTCCCATTTTCTAGGCTTAAATGTAAAAATGTGGCTTTCCCCTTTTGACATCTAGTGCCTACATGAGGTCCCTTGGTCTCTTTCTTTAGATTATTATTGTTACTAATTTTCACTTTTAGGTCCTTCACTTGTACATTATATTCCCACCTGGATCAACCTTAACATGCATGCTTGATTTGGCCCCGTAATTGGTAGGAGATACTTTTGGGAGGTCTCTAATGTTTTGAGATATGTTTGAGGGTTCATACAAGGATTTACCCAATATAAATTGATGTCCACCATTCACAATATTTTGGTGGGCCTAATATGTGGGTTTTACATATGAACTATAGTTTTCACCCTATTTATTGGTCTATCCTATGGAATATAGACCCTCTATGTAGTAAAATATTCAAGGATCCCTCATGGAACCAACTTTTTTATTTAACGAAATAAGTAGGGATCTTTATATTAATAAAAGTTGGAAGAAGGCCCAAAACCCTTACATCTGGTATCTTATACAAAAAATAGATCTTCCTCTTAGTAATCAAAGAGTTTACTAGCCCTTGGTGTTACAGACATATTTGGGCACTGCAAATTCAATCACATATGTCGATAAACCAAGGGCTCTTAAAACCCCTAAAAGTGTTGTTTCACACCCTAAAGGATCATGGTCAACTGATTACATCACTTCCCAGAAGTTACACCTAAAAAACCACTCAGAACTAGCCAAAACTAGACCATACAGACTGCTCCATGCTACGAGTGTGATACATACTGACTGTAACACTGGTCAGGTGCGATGCACACTGGAAGAGCCTTCTGTGGGGTGCGATGGGCGAGAGTATACAAATGGCAAAGACAGTTTGCTAAGTGGAAACCCAAAGAATCTTCTAGAAACTTCTCATATGACACTTGCCTCTCTAAATTTGCCCAGGGATGAGTAAGAGATCATGAAATCTCCAAGTGGAACCAAGAACTATCAGTGAAATGACACTAATCAAAAAACTAGAAGCTAACTGACCCCTCTACAAATATCTATAAATGGATCCCTCAGCTGAGAGATATAGAGGCTGGAATTTTGTAATTTGTAAGGAAGTGTTGTTGGTTTCTCTTTGAGACATTGTATTGTTGGGTGATCTTGATTTTCATGAGGTGAACAAGGATTTCATGTCGGGAGGATGATGCTAGATCAAACAACTGGTTTGTAATCCTCTCTTCTACTTCTACTATCAATAAAGTTATTTGAGTTTTCCTCCATATACTTGTATACTTGTAAATCTTGTATTTGTGAATGCAATTGTATGGTTAATGTACTTCTGATCCTGCATTGTTTGTGGTATTATAGATCTCTATGCTTTGATGGTGTTTTGTTGCTTTGTCTCTACAGGTGTTCTTTAAAGCGGGACAAGTTAGAAAGGAGTGGCAAGCTCTATTAAAGGAGGGAGGAAACAACCAAGGAGCCAAGCGAAAGATTAAGGTTGGTACTCTCTGCTTCTCTCTTATCTATCATACATAAAGGAAAACACAAGTTACTTTGAATTGTTTGTTTCTAAGATAGCTACCCATCTTAGTGGGACTAGTAGATCAAGTAGACACTAGTTTTCCTGGAAACAAAATGGCGACTCCACTGGGGAGCGAATAGTTTGTTTGTTTGTTATTGTTGTTTTCTTTACAAACTACAGACGGAGCCTGAAGTTATGCCAGCCAACCTTCAAACTGCTTTTGCTATGCAACTGCAAAGTAGATCAATGCTGCTTCAGTCAATCTCCGGGTCGGTTTATGAACTGAACATCTGACTTGCAAACATCCTAAGTTCCCTTGTGGTAGCTCATTAACCTCATAAGATCATACCCCTATACTTTGTTTTTACTGTCTATCATAGCTCAGCCTAAATCACTGAACTTAGCTGCAAATTTTGAGCAAACACCAAGCTCAGTTTCGTTCCCTAGTCCATCGTACTGTCTCTAGCTGGCAGCCTGGATTCATCACACCTCTTGTGTGTTTCAAGTGAGATGCATCCATGTTTCCCTTAAGGACAGGTGTGATGACTGAATGATACTGTTTCCTTCTCTGGAATATGGTTTTTTCTTCTTTGTTTTCAGCTCTATTCAGTGGTTTTGTTGCTTATGATTAGTGTATCATTGTTGAAGCCTTCTTCCTTTACATTATTCAGCCTCCATTGATCAGGAATTGTGAATGTTTTTTTATGTACTTTTCATCATTTATAGTGCCCCTTTGCAAATAGTAGCTTAATCGAACTGTCGTCTTTTGATTCAAAAGTGTCGCAACTATCATTGTGAGTCGAAAAGAAGAGTGTCGTAAAGTCTTCCTCTTCTAGATATTCGATTTTACTTTTGCCATTATATTTGATTTGACTTGTCAGTATTTGAAGTGTCGAAAGTAGTTTTCCATTCGAAATTGAAAGTGTCATCTTAGTCTTCCTTTTGTTTTGAAGTGTCACTTTGAAGAAAAGTAGTTCATATCTGTACTTAGTTTTCTTTTTGGCATTCTCACATTAAGGAAACGGAAAAACAAATACATGCATGTGCATTTGCATTTAGATTGCATGCAGAAATTGATTTAGGAAAAGTGCATTTAGTGTGTGCTCTCTTCTCTCTGTTGAAAGAATCGTACTCTTCTTTCCTTAGTAGCTAGGGTTTTCATTGCTAAAAGAAAACAAACGACTGTTTATCATTTTAGATTGCATATTTAGGAATTTTACATCTACATCAAGCGATAAACCTTGAAAGGCAAACTTCTAAAAAAGATCAACTCTAAAATAAACCTCAATGAAAATAAAAACGCATTGGAACCTAATGCACAACATCTAGAAGTCTAGGCTAGAGATGTATTATGCATCGTAAACCCTAGTAACTATCGTTTTCATCGAAGGTTGGGTGATTCCTTCTCTTTGATACGACAAGTGCTAGTACGGACTTGTGCTCCCTGTACCGTCAAGTATATATTGGGAGACCACAATAGGCTGATATCCTTTATTCTTAGGAAGCCGTGTCTGTCGCCCTATCGATTGCAATGCGCTAAACACAGCATTCGGGAAGATTGACTTCCATACGTAAAATCCTCGGTAATTTCTCTTTAATTTACCACCAAGGTGTATATTGCAGTTTTGCGATTGGTTTGGTAATCCCTCTATCTAGATTTCCAGAGCAGTCACTTTCATTCCTTTTCGAATCCTTAAAAGAAAAGGTCCATCTAAGCACTTGTCACTTCAGGCTCATTAAAAATCGAAGGCGACTAGAGTCACCTTTAGCTTTTTCTCGACTCTTAAAAATTGAAAAAGTAAGTTGTGTCAAAGCATCATAAAATTCATTTAATTCGGAATAACATCCCTGTTCCCTCGTTGATCTTAGGTTGAGATAATGGAGTCCACCAATCAAGGATTTCCCCTTGGGAGGAATCCTAGTCCTTTCTCTTCTTGGGGAGATATTGGTGCTCCATACATGGCTACATTGTCCCTTCCAGGAATCACAATTGGCCTGTCGGTATGGCTATTCTCAACCTCTGTCGTTCAAAACACCGTAATTCCTCAACAATCGAATCAGCAACCAGATGATACTAGAGTTGCTCCCTCACCTTCTACTTCGTTTGTTTCTCCCTCTCCTTCTTCCTCTTCGCTTGGTGAAACTAGTGATACTAAAAACCAAGTAACTGAGAAGAAGAAGAAAGGGAAGGAGAAGAAGAAGAAGAAGCTAGTCAAGCAAGGGGGTAGCCATGCATCGTCCGGCGAAAATCCGCACACCGCACCTTCCAAACCCAAATCTCCATGCATAATTTGCAAAGGAAACCACTTTCATCGAGATTTCCCTTGCATTCCATGGATCTTGAGAGACTAGTCTCCCTGCTTGCACCATCCGGTGTCATCAACCTCTGTCGACCATGTTGAGAACTCATCATCAGCTAGTGGAAGTTAAGTCAATGGACAAAAAGGAAGATCTAGATTTCCTTGTAGGTTGTGTGAAGGCGATCATGCCATCCACTGTTGTCCTTTTCTAGATGAAGCTAAAAGTGTCTTCGATAACCGTCCTGCTTCACCGCAGCGACTTCTGCCTGGATACAAGAAACTCTTGCCATGTCCATCGCTAGTTGAAAATCCGACTGACATATCTCTAATGTCGGTCAAAACGCCTATCATTGAAGGTAAACCCTCTCAGTCCATACCAGACCAAAGTCAACTGGTCGAGATGGCAGTCGACCCAGTCTTGCCTTCGGAAGGTCCACCTTCAAATGATACAATCCCCAAAGAGAATGACAACGACACTATTCAAATTATTTTTTTTAGCACAGAGTCTGATGAACATGGGGGCAATCTACCCATTCCTTTACCATAGGAGATAAGTTCCTCATTTCAAGAGATTCATCCAGTAGTTTATTCAGTCCCCCCTCCAAGTAATCTAGTCATTTCCTTTGATTGGAATCTACTAGCAGGACCCCACCTTCCATCTAATGTACCATTCTGAATCATAGTACAAGTTTACAGAATGATCATGTCTGGCACTATCATAGATGAAGGGGATTCCGTGAGTATCCTTTCCTCAACCTCTTGTAAAATTATTGGTTCGCCATCGCTTCTGCCTGAGAATTGAAATTTGTCAAGCTTCAACAAAGGAACCAGTCGACCGTTAGGGATCCTTCCAAATTTTCCTATAACTTTGAGAAGGAAAACCATTCACTTGAATGTGATGGTAGTCCAAGGGCCACTAGATTACAATCTACTCCTTGGGCATGACTTCGTTTACAACATGGGAGCTATTGTTTCCTCACTCTTTCGGGTGATGTGTTTCTCGTATGAAGGCAGAATGGTGTAGCTTGTCGAACAAATTTCATTTCCCAATTCAAACACGGTTATAAGTCAAATGCCATCCCTAAATGGTCTCTTTGCACAAAGAATGTCTCTTCAACCTCCAGTTCATCCACCTAATTACCGCGAGTGATTCAGTGAATGTGACAAAGCTTAGGGGGCATGCACCCTGGTCTGCTTCGACAGGCGAACCCAGATGAAAACATAGATTTCCTTGTAGGTTATATGACCAGTCTAAAACACCATTTCCGTGTAGGATATTGGATTAGTCTGGAACAGGATCTCCTCGCATGTTCTGTGATTGGAAGCTCACACCATTCAACTTTCTCTATTTCGATGGACAGAGCCGAGGAAGTGTTTTGTCTGCTCCGCAGACGAAATGATCCTGCTTAAATGCAGGAACTTCCATAAGGGAACTGGAAATTCTAGTTTTCTCAACACCTGGGGGCATGCAAACCTTTTTTATGAAAGTCAAAAAGTGACCAGCGTAACTCTAACCTCGTAGTATTTTAGCTAACTTTTAGTTCAACTACTTAGGTTAGGTGAATGGTCTGATCCACCATTCACTTTTGTCGGCGGCCCCAGCAAAGCAAAGGAAATGTTTTTTTCTAAACTATCCTACCTAACCTCAATAGTTCATTAACTCTTAGTGTAGTTAGTTCTGTAGTTGGTCATTTCCACCCTACATACAAAAGGAAATGAGCAAAGTTACGCATGGGGCAAGCTCACTAAAAAATGAACCTACTGATAAGAGACATCTTTAAAAGATGACTGGCATGAGAAATGTTACCACAGGGTTCAAGCTCGTTAAAAAATAAACCTGCCACTGAGCATAGTTTCTAAAGATTTAAGCTCATTAAAAAATGAATCCACCCTTAGTAAATAACCTTTGTGATTGCATTGCTATCAGCCTTCTAAGCCTTGGTTGTGTTCTTACCGTCACCTCCACTCTTTTAGCCGATCATATGCCTCCACTTGATTGTTTATCCTTTTGAGGAACAGCTGCGATGAGTGATTCGATTAGCCACCCTCATTACACTGTCATGTTTGAGAAGTTCCAAACTTACCTGGAACCAGTTGCTACCCGGAAACATCACTCGTTCCTCAAAAAAGAGTCTCTTTTAAGCTCTTTTTAGACTCGTAAAAAATGAAAAGATTATTGAACTACTGGCCTTTCCAGCTCGTTAAAGTAAAGGGAAGCACCATGCCTCCTCTACATTTTAATCTTTTTGGACCTAAGGGATCATTACACAAAAAATCGATCGCTTGTCTTATTCGGCTCGCTAAAGCTATCGAAAATTCATCCCTTTCGTATTATTTTATACTTTTTTAGACTTAAGGGATTATGCCACGAAAATGGACTACTAGAGTTTCCTTTCCATCTCTTTTCAAACTCTCTAAACATGAAAAGGACCGATTTATCTTTGTTGTTAAACTCATTAAAACAATAGCGACAAACTTGTCCTTCCGGACAAGAGCGAGTTACACTGTTGCTAGGCTCGCTAAAACATAGTGACAGGTTTGCCTGAAGGGTAAATTATAGAACAAGCATATGTTATCCTCCTCAAGCTTACAAAAATAAAGACGTACTGGTCAGCAATGACTGGGGAAAAAGGGAAGAAAACTTGAAGAACTTCATTGGTAGCAAGTCGCTCTTGAACATGACACTTTCACTCCATCACCATGATTGAGTTAGGTTGGGTTATTTCGTTCACTATCACCATTGGTCCTTTGTACCATCCATGGGGTTAACGCTATCGATCCATCTCAGTGTCACTAATATGTTTAAAAGAAGTCGCTCAGAGAATTTACTAACCCAGCTAATAACTCATCCACTGCAATGCCTTCACTCTCCATTTTTCATGACCGCCATTCCTGAACCTTGTATCATCAGATCATTTTCACCTCCAAAAAATCATTTGCTTCATTCTGTGTCGTAGATGTGGGATTCACTAAGGCCCTCCTATGACGGGTCACCTCTTGTCAACATCAGCTCATTATCCAAGAAGTTGACTTAGGAACAACCCTTTCAGTACTTTGAAGCTTACATGCCTCAATGGCAAGTTTCTCACTTCCGGTGACAAGTTTACATCAATGGCCTTCGACCAAAAGATTTTCCGTGATGTTCGACATCAGATCCTATATTCACACCACGTGAATTGTATTGTAGTACCTTGAGGGTCATTATCATTATCGGTGATTCCTCTCGTGCCTATTAACAACTTACATCATTGGCTGGTAATCAGGCGATGTCTTTCCATGTTCGACTTCAGAACATCTTTTCACATGGATCGACTTGTACATCAGGCGAAGATTGAACGAGTTTGAAGACCCCGGATCTAGTTTCATCCATCTGGGCTGCGATATATTTAGGAAAATAAAGACATCAAATGTACACCATCGCTGCACAAATGATCATCCAAGCTAAGGGATGATGACTCTACAAGAATCACTAGTTTGCAACACAGATGGTTGTTTGTCCTATGTACATGAAAATGAATTTACAAAGCTGAGCATGGGAATGCTCGTCTCAGCTAGATCATGAAAATAATATGAAGATAATGTATTGTATTGTATTGTATTTTATATAGGTCACCTTCCAGTTTGAAAAACCTCGAATCCTCATGATAAAGCATTTCACCCGACATCAGAAGATTTACGACCTCATGCTTTAGGGGGCAATTGTTATAGACATATTTGGGCATTGCAACCCCAATCACATATGTTTATAAACCAAGGGCTCTTAAAACCCCTAAAAGTGTTGTTTCACACCCTAAAGGATCATGGTCAACTGATTACATCATTTCCCAGGAGTTCCACCTGAAAAACCACTCAGAACTGGCCAAAACTGGACCATACAAACTGCTCCATGCTAAGGGTGCGATGCATACTGACTGTAACACTGGCCAGGTGTGATGCATGCTGAAAGAGCCTTCTTTGGGGTGTAATGGGCGAGAGTAAACAAATGGCAGAGACAGTTTGCTAAGTGGAAACACAGAGAATCTTCTAGAAACTTCTCATATGACACTTGCCTCTCTGAATTCACCCATGGATGAGTAAGAGATCGTGAAATCTCCAAGTGGAACCAATATCAGTGAAATGAAACTAATCAAAAACCCAAAAGATGACTCACCCCTCTACAAATATCTATAAATGGATCCCTCAGCTGAGAGATCTAGAGGCTGGAATTTTGTAATTTGTAAGGAAATATTGTTGGTTTCTCTTTGATACATTGTATTGTTGGGTGATCTTGCTTTTCATGAGGTGAAGAGGGCTTTCATGCTGGGAGGATGATGCTGGATCAAACAGATGGGTTGTAATCCTCTCTTCTACTTCTAATATCAATAAAGTTATTTGAGTTTTCCTCCATATACTTGTGTACTTCTATACTTGTATTTGTGAATGCAATTGTATGGTTAATGTACTTCTGATTTTTCATTATTTATGGTATTATAGATCTCTATGTTGTGATGGTGTTTTGCTGCTTTGTCTCTACAGGTGTTCTTTAAAGCAGGACAAGTGATAAAGGAGTGACAAGCTCTATCAAAGGAGGGAGGAAACAAGCAAGGAGCCAAGTGAAATATTAAGGTTGTTGCTCTCTGCTTCTCTCTTATCTATCAGACATAAAGGAAAACACAAGTTACTTTGAATTGTTTGTTTCTAAGATAGCTACCCATCTTAGTGGGACTAGCAGATCAAATAGACACTAGTTTTCCTGGAAACACTTGGGATGGAAAATCGGTACATACAAAAAAAGTAACCACTATATATTCTGTAAAAAGTCCCAAGTAGTATTATGAATTTACAAAAAAACATTGCTAACAAGTAGAGATGACTGGAACCAACCACATAACCAAAATTGTCTCCAATACAAAAGGAAAAATTTGGCCCAGTGTTGCAACCACCCTCATCATGCCCTCTAGTAAGGTGAGTTGTTTTGTGATCTACAGGAGCCCAAGAGCTAGTACTTCCATGTAATTCTCTTGCGGTAGTGGATGAGGATACTTCCAACGTAGTCAATTGAATGCTAAGAAGGTGGATTTCCTCCTTCTGACCATCCAGGGAGTCCTCCATTTCATCATCATAGTAGAGAAATTTTTCCTCCAAGAAGAGATGGAAGGAGAACCTTTGCCTCTCAACCATGTCTTCAAGCCTTTGAATAGAGAAAAGTAGAGCTTGAGAGGTGTCCAACAACATGTCAATCATAGTTGACACCTTCTTGTTATCGATAATTTGAATTGTCCTCCATTCTAAATTGTGGGCTCGTAATTCTACAATTCAGAGCTAAATTAATCACTTCAACAAACTCAGTCTAGTGAGACAAATAAGAGGGAGAATGAAAAGCCAGGGAACTAAGGATAGTTGCAATATCCCATAATGGGAGTCAAAGAGTTGGAAGGATTAATATATAGAGAAAAACCAAGCTTTGGCACAAGTCATCCTACACTGATAAGACCCAAATATCGATGGTAAATTGACTAATACAAAGGAGAAACATCGAAGGGACGCTACACGACAGGGGAATTAACTTCATTTCTTGGCAAATTGCATTGAACGTCTCGAACTGAAGAAAAAATGGTGATCCATACCTAATGCTAATTAAATAGATAAGACCTTCAATAAGAATTGATGCTAGAGAGGGAGGTCACTTGTACACCATCGAAAGACACTTGGGATGAATTTTAATAAATTGGGACCGAAAATGAGGGATGACCGACCAGGAAAAATAATTCCACTAGTAAATACTCTTGATTTCTTTTCAACATACGCAAAAATTTTAATGGACGAATAAGGTGGAAAAGATATCTCTCCCTCGAAGTACATTTTTTATTTTGGATACTCAACATGTCAAGGGATTGGCAAGTAGTCTTGTCTCTAATTTAATTATATTTCTCCTTGTTCATGGCAACACCCTTCTTGGCAAGCACGTCGGAATCCAAGTTTAGGTGTCTAAACACATGGTAGAAATTCACTTATTCAAAATGGGAGATTGAAACAAGAATTATTTGACTTAAGGCCACAAAATCACTACCAATGGCCTTCTTGGCCTTTTTAAACTACCGAATGATGAGCATTGAGTCCCCAAAGACATTTATTCTAGATATTTTACAGTCCTTAGAAATCTCTTGTCCCTTCCATAGGGCTAGAAATTTTGCTTGATTGTTAGTCATTGTTCCAAGTCCCCAAGCAAATTTTGCTTGATTGTTAGTCATTGTTCCAAGTCCCCAAGCAAATTGAGAGAACATTTTTCATTGGAACCTAAAATGGCCCCTTCCGCTTAAGCCTCCCCCCATGGAACCAACTTTTAATTGGAAAAACTCATATGGGTTAGCTACAAATGGGAGAATCATCCCTTTGAAACCCTTATGTTAATGTTTTTTCTACAAGCATATTAATTTTAATTTGTAATGCCTCTCTCCTCTAACTCTTTAAATTATTGACATTGTGTCAAAAAAATTATCAAAAGCTTCCTAAATCCCTTCTCAAGCTCATGGACTTCTTAGACTATTGTCTCCTCCAACCCTTTTTTAACATAAGTTTTATCTCACAATTTTCTCCCATTACTATAGTTCCTTCCTCTCGTTACCATAGTTAGTTTGGATCAAGGGTTGCTTTCCTAGGTTTCCATTGGATATTATTAAATTTCACCCCAACGAGGATACAATACACAAGATACAGGGAGTGAAACTCACCACTAAGGGAACACTTTATGCATCATACTAGATAAAATCTTTCTTATTATTTGTTTGATAGATATTATTTCATATGTATGTTTCTTTGTTTGGGAGGAAATTTTTGTTGCTATAAAATTTACCTAAGGAAAATATAAACTTACTATAAACAAAACACAAAATAATAAACACACAAGGTTTAGCCTAGAAGACCCTAATTTGCAAAAAAAAAAAAAAACAGAAAAAAAAAAAAAAAAAAAAAAAATACAAAAACAAAAAAACAAAACAAAAACAAAAAAACAAAACAAAACAAAAACAAAAACAAAAAAATGAAAAAATGAAAAAACAAAAAACAAAAAACAAAAAAACAAAAAGCTAACCAAATATTATATTAGTGTCCCTTGGCCAAACGCAACCAAGCTGACCAAATTATCTTTCACCACTCAGATCCCATGTGCAATGGAGTCTTTCCAAGAATTTTCAAGGTTTCATTACATATAATCCATGGCACAAAACCATGATAAACCAAAACCATTTTCCCAAAACCACCATTGTTGACCAAGTAACCTTAACGCTTTCACTAAGTCAAGTTTACCTAACAATTTTCTAAGTACCTCTAGGATCTTGGAATCTTGGAACATGGCAGGAGAATGTTGCATATTCTACATGTAATTTAGTTCTACATAGGTAGCATCCATAGTTTCCCCTTGTTTTCTCTTTTTTTGTTCCTTTCCATTTTAGTAGCTTCGAACATTGATAATTAGGAGGACATGAACCAATTCCTATTTAATTTATTGCATTTCCTGTAAATCCCTTGAAACCTAACTAACTTAGCTTATAAAATCAACCAACCTTAGGTGAACACATTAACTCAAATTAATAAGTGATTTATTAGATGTTTCCCTCTAGTCCTCATCTTTCCCTTGACAACTAAGTGGTGACTTTACTCCTCTATCCTCTCTTTTGAAGGTAGTTAGATCATTTGGGATAATATCTAAAGTTGGGTAACATTATGTTGAAAGAAAGAACGTGAAATAATTTTTTGATAAAGTCTTTCGGATTAATTACATCATGAGTTGTTGATCGACGTTTTGAACCATCTAATGTAGTTCATCCTTAGGACAAAATTATTTTTATACCCTAGATTGTGGTAATTTGAAGTGTTTGATCAAGGTATTAAGACCTTGATCAAGCACTTAAAAGAGCCCTCAATAGATAGTTCTTGATAGACTTGGAAAACACCCTATCGAAGTGTGATATTGAGTTAAATGAACCCCAATCAAGTTGTAGAGCTTGATGAAAGATCCCTTTTTAAATAAATTTATGAATGTTTAGTGTCCATTATTCTTTATATGTTGTAATAAATTCTTATATCCTTGTGAGAAAAAACACACACAATGCAATGAATATATAAATCACATTAATACATATAATGCATTCTAATTTAAACACATAATATTGTAATATTATAATTACTGAGACATATACCATATTATGTCTAAGTTATTTAATATTATAGTATATGTTAATTATAGGGCTCAAAACTTTTGCACGAAGGCCTTTAACTCGATCAAATTAATTTTCTTCACCCACAAAAACCTCGATTAAGGATTTCACTAACCCTTGATTAATTTATTTTCACAATCACCACTAAGTTCTTGATTAAGCTATATAAAATCCCTCAATCAAGCTAAATTAATCAAGTTATAGCTTAAAATCTAGAAATCTAAATTAGTGTTCTTTCCAACTGCAATTTCCAAGGTGTGAAACCCTTCATCTCATTTATCTTAGGTGGTGAAGTTGATGTCATTGGGTTCGTTAGTGAATCTTCTATCCAATGGCATATCATTTTCATATTTTTGGTATCATATTATATTTTTAATTTATTTTCATTTCAAAGTTACAATTAAAAAAGAAATTCCATAGTTGTAAAGTTGCTCAAAGAAATATCAATAACATTAAAAACTGCACTGCCAAAAAATCACTAAAAATATATTTGTGGAATTGCTATGGATGTTTCCTCTTCAAAAGGGTAATATTGGTTTTACAATTTATGTAAAAAAAATGATGAGAAAACAAAGGTCTATAAAATGTGATTTAAATACAATTGTCTAGCTTTAAAGATTAACAAAAATAAATTATTCTAAAGAAAAAACTATAAAAGTGAAATATACTACATTTGTGTTGTGCATGCTCACATATCTTGTTTTTGAAACTTATACATTGAACATTGAATTAGTTAATGGGAACAAAATTATTTTTTTGTTGTAAATTAAAGAGTTTATATTACTTTTAAAAGCTAGATTACAATGTTGACAACTGAGCGGCTAGAGAGAGGAAAAACAACTCCTCCTCCCTCTATTCTCCCTCTCTGCCTTGGCGGCATTGTAGGACCACAAGAGGGTTCCTTCGCTTCTTTAAATATTAGGGGAATTTCGAGGTATAAAATGGGCTTCCTCATAAAAAATTACAACCAAAATAAACTTTACAAGAACCAATAGGATTCAAGATGATGATGTCAACATGGGGGATGATTCACCATTTTTGGAGTTAAAAAGGAAAAATAATAAAAAATAATAAAATAATAAAACTACTTTTTCAACTCGTGTTTTCAACTTATTTCCCTAATGTTTTACTCAAATTTCGAGCAAGAGCACTCATTGGATGCAAAATTTAATTCCTCATCCAAAGATTACCCATGTTGCATACTTCTAATGGACCCTTCTACATGAAAAATGAGAAATACATGAAAATAACATGATTGCAATCACATTTTTCATTTATTTCTCATTTTTTCGTGTAGTAGGGTCCATCAAAAGTATGCAACATGGGTACTCCTTGGATGATGAATCAAATTTTGCATCCAACAAGTGTTTCCACTTGAAATTTTAGTAAACCCATAGGGAGATAAGTTGAAAATATAAGTTGAAAAAATAGTTTTATCTTTTTTTTCCCTCTAAAATTTGATGATGTAATCTAATATTATTTTATTATTTCCACTATTATTTTATAATTTCCTTAAGAGGCCCATTTTATATCTCAAAAGTCCCCTAATGAGTATCGCCTCTACCTGCAAAGGGACAAAGCCACTGAACCAACTCGACCCTAGTAAGACCTGGGAACCACCAAAGAACATTGTCGCAGAAAAACTACCCACAGGTATTCACCTCTGACATGGACTCACTAACCAAAGAGATGGGAAGCTCCATGTCAATTAGAGACTTAAACCCCTTAAAATTTGAGCACATCGGATGAAACCTTAGAACCCAAACACTACAATACTCAACATCCCAGGGAGCAATAACCAGATCCCACCTCCAACACACAACAAACCTTGTTCCCTAGAATTCCCTAACCACTCATGGACTCAAATATGTGCTTCAACTATACCAAGCAGAGAAAGAATCAGAAAACACAACCCCAATGGGACTACAATTTTTATAGACACCCCAACCCTTAGAAAACAAGACCCGTCTACTAATTGAGACACAAGACCCTAATTTCTTATACCCACATAAAAACCATGCAAACCCAACTACTCTAAAAGCAATGAGACCAAAAGAGAGACACAGGGCCTACCAATTCTAGTCACTTGCAATAAATCCTTGCAACAAGTTATGATATTCCCAACTGTATGCAATCAAACTCGCATAATTCTACTCGGTGACTAGGAATTGGAAGCACAAGACTCCAGGGCTTCGCTCTGGAATGAAAACTTGCTCACTACATAGTCTATGGAATCCCACAACCATAGAAGTTGGGGATTCACCTCCCTCTCCAAAGAATTACCACCAATGACTACCACTCCATTCTTGAAACAGAAGCATGGAATAACCCCAGCTCTGACATCCCTACCCTCATAAATTCCTTTGAATACCATCTCTATCACCTCATAAACCTTGCGCCAACTAGCGGATTGCATGCTCCTGCATGCGAAATGCCAAGTTCATACGCCCTCCATTAGATTCCTCTTAATACACCGAGGATGGTGGGAATGATGACCCAAGCCCCTCATCTCCTATCATAACATCCCCATTGTGGATTAATTGCAACAAAAAACAATTGTTACCTTTTCTAAAAATTTACAAGGAAAAACATTTAATTAAGTGCAATTTTGACACACTAAATTATATTAATAGTTTTTGGGGAAAAAAAAGACAACACAACTCTTTAAAGCATATATGAGCTTTGAGGGTTTCAATACAAAATTGTGACCAACAACACCACCACCACTTAAATAAATATTATCCCCACATTACATATATGTATAACATATTAATTTTTATTTTTGGGTTTCAATACAAAATTGTGACCAACAACACCACCACCACTTAAATAAATATTATCCCCACATTACATATATGTATAACATATTATTTTTATTTTAAAAAAATATATTGTTGCTATTATTAAATAAATATTATCCCCACATAACATATTTAAATATTAGGTATACTTTTATCTTAATTATTGATGTAAACCACATTATTATTTACTTTACTCGCTTCAAATATTTAATGAATATTATTATTATTATTATTATTATTATTATTTTTCTTTTACGTTAAGACTAACCTAAGTACCCACGGGGGATTTGAACCAGTGACCTATCGCAAGGAGTGCCTTAACAGCGCACCCAATCACCGTCAATCCAAAGCCCCGTGGGCCAAAAGTAACCAAATGTTATGTATACTTTATGTTAATATTTTTTTAATTGTAAAACAACATTACTATCTACTTTACTCACTTCACATATGTAATGAATGAATCTATTTGAATTAATTAATTTAATTTAATATTAATGTTTAGAAGTAACCAAATTCGATTATTTAGGTTGGGTAAAAAAACACAAAAATAGAAAAGTGAATGCGTATTGTATCTCCATTGAAAGAGGGAAGGAAGTATATCAAGGCAGTTTTTGAGAAGGAATTGGAAAGAAGTAGAATAAGGGAGTGTTTGAGAAGGAATTGGAGAAAGATGATGAGAGAAGTGATATAAATATATAATATTGAGTTAGTATAAATGGTTTTGAGGAACATTATAATAAGTTTTTCTTAAAATTTGAGGTTAAGAGGTTGATGAGAGAAGCGATATAAATATATAATATTGAGTTAATCCAAATGGCTTTGAGGAACATTATAATAAGTTTCTCTTAAAATTTGAGGTTAATAGGTTAAGAATAAATAATTCTACAATTCATGAAAAGCCTATGCTTTAAGCTACAGATGGAATTTCATGTTAAGTGCTCCTCGTAAAGCTTACAAGATCCATGTGTATCTTCCTATAATTTGTTTGAATGACGGGATAATAGGAAAAGGGGCCTAGATAGGACTCAATATTTTCAAACTTAAATGAAAATGAGAACATGCTTCTAGTATTTATAATGAATTTAGGATCTCAAAGTGAGAAGATCTATAAATAGGTATTAATATCATACCTCTCATATAACTAAAGGTCCCTATTTCATATTTTTGGTTGCTCATGAAGTATGTGATATCCAATATCCATTCTCAACTTGTGAGAGGAAGCTCTAAATTTCACAAGAGGATGTAGTAGATGTGAAAGGAAGCCATACATTTCACAAGTTGATGTAATAAAAGGTATGAAACATAGTCTTTAATAATCTGGAGTGATCATAATTTTCAATATGGATTAATTTGGAGTGATCATCATTTTCAATATGGATTAATGAATACAATGATAATATTAAAGTTTAAGATATTGTAGCTCTTTTAGTGAAATTTAAGTATACTTTATATATCTTTTAGAAATCTTATTTATTATTGGTTTATGTATATGTCTTTTAAATACCTTGGAGAAAAAGATAGAGACATTACATTGTAGAATATTTTTATATCTAGGATAAAAAAGAGTTTAGAGTCCTTATTTATCTATGACAAGAGTGTTCATAATAATGATTGTGGATATACATGTAATACTAAAGAAGAAAAAAGGGATAATCTTTTGCTTACAAATTCTAAAACAGTCTAGGAAATGAATTTGGGTAGAAAGGTGTGGTGAAGTAAAATTATAAGTGCGGACACGAACGAATTCCTCTAGCCCAATAATGGGTCTAGCCACAACAGATATCTATGAAAGATTTCCTTAGGTTAGAATCAATCAAGAGGGCCTACCTCTTGGTCGCTTATCCTCCTTGATGATTTCCTCGCCTACTCGCTCCAACTATCTCTCGATTCCTTCTTCATGCTCCTGAAACAAGTAAACAACAACATACAACAAACATAATAATAGAAAAATTGCAATTCAACCTACTTAACAAGTCAAGAAACATTAAGCCATGAATGTGTAATATTACAAAACATGTAGTAAATCAATCGATAGTTGCATATATTAATATCAAAGAGAGATTACAACCATTCGTCTTGATGTTGTAGTCTTCCTCTGACAAGACCAAGTTCCCACACACTTCTACTAGCATTCCATGATGGCCTCAATCAACAATAGTTTTTAGACTCTTCCCTTTAGGCTTCACTCCAAACCAAAACACACTTATCCCTCACACAACTAGATAGCTACAACTAGTAATAGCTTGCTTGTCTACTCCAAACCAAAATAGCATCAACACTCAACCAAAACTCTGCAACTATAACACTAGTTTGTGCTTGGGAAGGAGGGAGGTTTATATAGGAAATATGGATGGGAGATGGATCCTCTTCTCATTGGAGAAGGACTTATCCCTTGAGGTAGTTCCATTATTATAGGGGAAAGGAGCCCAAACTGTCATCTTCGACCCCATCCGGCCAAACCATTTACCAGACTTCCATTACGAAGCTTCTAGAGATGGAAGCTTCGGCTCTAATTTAAAAAACTTTCCATAACAGGACTAGTGCGACTAAAACACAGCTCAGTCACTCCAGTCGGTACGAGGAGTAGTGCTAATCTCTGCACATCGTCATGGGGGAGACAAAGGCCATTAGCGTAGGTCTTGTAAACTGGGCAAAACATAAGTTTCAGGGGAAATGGTGCAAAATGGAATTGATCTGCTCATGAAGAGGGGCACAATGGGAGTTTCTCCATGAAGAAAAAGCATGTGGGGTTCACTGTAGAGGTCCTCCAAGATCAAGGAACAGGGATTACAGGGACAATGACAAAATTTTGTGTAACAGATGCCCCCTAAAGCGTGAAGGCCAAGCTGGAGTGAAGGATGAAATGCTTTATAAATCAATGTGGGGAACCAATCTTCCATCGGAAAACCTGCAAGCATGTATAGATACATATACATAAACTGAGATATCTGTCGAATGATACATGAATCATGGCATGGATGTAACCATCTAGAGAATGATCATGCAAATGGATCCAAGTATGGGCACAGCCATCCGTCAAAGAGGATCATAACGAAACCAAGGTATGGTTGCAGCCATTCAATAATGAGAAGGATCGCATATGATAGCTCATGGTCTAGTCGCAGCCAACCATCTAGAAGAGACATGCATATTATCATAACCATGTCACATCACTTCGCAACCTGGACTTTTGTGATTTGAGTCCAGGGTCTTGTGCTCAAACACGACCTAATCAAAGTACATATCCTAGCATGCAAATAGATGTGTTGACATCAAACATGCTAGAAAGTCACTTGATTACCAGTCAATTATGTAAATTGTTAACAAGCGCGAGAGAAACCACCAATAATGACAATGGCCCTCAAGGTACTATCAGCACAATTCATGGAATGTGAATATAGGAATTGAAGTCGAACACCTGTGAAATCACTTGATCGAAAGCCAATGATGTGAACTTGTCGTCGAGTGCAAAGAACTTGCCATTAGGGCATGCAAGCTCTAAGGTACTGGAAGGGAGTCTCTTGGTAAACTTCCTGGATAATGAGTCAAAGTTGATGGAAAGTGACTGTGTCGAAGGAGGGAGATAATGAATCCCACATCATCGACGCGAGACAATAGGATGAAAAATGATTTTGGATGATACAGAGGTAAGTGTAATTGTAGAAGGACAACTCTTGAACATATCGGTTACACAACTGGAAGTTTGGCAGCTTTTAGATCCATGGGATCGGTGGTCATGATGATGTGGCAGAGATCAAATGGAAGGAAAAAATAAACGACCCAAACCCAGGAAGGTCAACGAAACAAAGGAGGATGTCCCAACCCGACATGAAGCAAAAGTGTCATGTTCAAGAGTGAGTTGTTGACACGACTGATAGATTTCCAAATTTTCCCCCACCATTTCTAACAAGTACCCAAATTATTTTTTAATCGCAAGCTTGAAGGGGATAACATGTGCTTGCAGTGTAAGTTCATCCTTCGGACGAATCCGACCTAGTAAGTTTAACGAGCCCTAGGAAGGAGAAGCTCACGTCCGTCATGATAATGAATCCAATGTCATTTAATAGTTTAACGCTTTCGACAAAGGTGTAACTCGTATCTTTTTCAAGTTTAGAGAGTTTGAAAAGGACACGTAAAAGAAAACTTCACATGGTACATTTTCGTACATTTGTGTCTCTCAAGCCCGAAAAGGTAGAAAACAATACTTGAGATAACCGCTTGACTATTTCAATCAAGGAGTACCTTTTTTGTAAATAGTGCCTCCTAGCTCAAAAAAGAGGTAAACTTATACTGGGTGCATGACGTTTCACATCTGTTAACGGGTTTGAAACGACAAGGGCTCAACCATCGTTTCTCTTTGAAAGGGTCAGAAAAGCGCTGAAGGCGGACCCCCCATTTTTATTCTCTTTAACGAGTCAAAAAGGGAAAAAATAATTGGGAATCTTTTCATGTGAGTTTAACAAGTCGAGAAAAGAGCTGAAACGTGACTCATCATCATCGTTGAACATCCATCACCTGTCGCTGCACAAGTAAGGTAAAGTATATTATTGAGTCCTTGAGGAAAAATAGGTCAAAATATTTACAAAACCTAATATTTTCATGAAAAAATGAATAAAATGGGGAAAAGTAAATATATTTTTACCATTTACCATTTTACCTTTGCTATGAAGACTTATTACCCACTTTTGCCCAACTTGTTCCGAAGCAGATTGAGGGAGATCCAGGAGGTCAATCAATGATTCACCAGTTCCAGGTAATAGTCGAAGCTCTGAGCTCCATTTCCATGCTATTTATTCCTATTTTTAGCCATTGTTTTATATTTTTGAGGAGGTTTTTGAAAATCTTTTTTGCCTCGGTCGGCGTGATTTCCGGGCACGGAATCATGTCAGCCAAGGGTGATTAGCAAAGCCATC
This sequence comes from Pinus taeda, assembly GCA_000404065.3. NCBI lineage: Eukaryota > Viridiplantae > Streptophyta > Pinopsida > Pinales > Pinaceae > Pinus > Pinus taeda. The sequence goes on along the minus strand of APFE031078920.1, from coordinate 271,023 downwards.
CGCGCCGATTGGCACAACTATTTTTAAAACAAGCGCATCAACGCCATGTATAGGGAAAAGCCCTACTTTCTCAAAAAATGACCGTTTAAACTTAAATTTTATGTGCCAAGGATGATTATTGACTCAAATTAATGGCTTTTGCAGGAGAGAATCACCAAAAATGGTGGATTGGAAGGAATGGGAACATGAAAATGTTGACACCTAGGCAATGAATGACCCAAATTGCCTGGAGGCTTTGAGGGCTTACGGGCTCCTCAAATTCTTCCTTACACTAGGGATGTGGGCCCAGCCTGAGTTGCTTCGATACCTAATTAGTATTTGGGACATTAATCAGGAGATTTTTGTCATTGGCAACTAGGAGCTGGAGTTGGCAACTTCAAATATTTACTTCATCACTGGACTGTCTCACAGAGGGGAGCCAATGAACTTATATGGGTCATGTTCGATTAGGGCAAGCATACCTTCCCTGCTTGCCAAACACTGCCCTAAAGCCCTGAAATCCAAGAGTGGGAAGATAGAGATTTCCAATGTCTGGGATTTGACATTGAGGGTGCTTCTATTGACTATCAATAGAGTGGAGGGGTCCCAGGCGGAACATGAGACTAACAAGTCAAAGTTCCTTTATGCTATTGACTGGACAAATCCTATGATATTCAACTGGGTAGAGGCCATGAAGACGAACATCAAGCGCCAGTTGTCCAAAGCCAAGGTGGGGAATCTGAAGAAATTTTTCTTTGGATCTGTACTTATGACCTTCTTCCTGGAACGAGTGTCAATGTTCCAGTATCAGCTGATTGAGGTGGATCCTCTTATGCCACGCAATCCGCTGATGGCCCGCTGGAGTCGTTTGATGCCCAGTATCACTGGGGGTCAGCTTATGTCATATCGATCTGCATTCTTTTCATTGCTACGATGATAGAAGATCAACGTGGGGGACTGGCCATACAACGACACTGATTTCCATGGAGATCCAAACATGCCCTTACTAGATGGAGAGGACTTCGATGAAGAAGGTAAAAAAATCAAATTTTTAATTTTGAGATTTTTTAATTGTTTTTGGTGTATATGTGCTTATAACATTTCTCTTGTTTATGCAGATGTTGGACCAGAGTGGTCAGCTGGGATGTCCCCGATAGTCAGGTGCGTCCCCTGCCCTATTGATGTTGTCACCCCTTATCAGGAAGGGATAAAAAATGAGGAGATCATCACGAGGAACCTTGATGGGTTAAATCATGGTATCCCGAAGTATGCTCGGATAGGAGACATGCCCCGTCGGTACCAGATACACATGGTGGGTGTCTCAGATCGGGTTCGTCAATTGTTGAGTCATGTTCCACGAGCTATCTCGTGCTACTATGATCACCATGTTGATTAGTTCCTAGGTCCAGCACTTACATATTTTTTGAGGCCTGTGTGCCATGGATGTGTGAGGCCTGCGAGCCACCGATGTTATTTTAGACACACATATTATTTTTTGGGGTTCTGATGTATCAAACATTCTCACCATATATATGTATATGTATATGTTGTATTTTCCTGTCTATTATGGTACAAATGGTTTGTTTTATCTTTTACATGTTTCGTAAATGTCTATCCAACACATAATTATCTCATGCATCTGTCAATGTATTCATGTGTCTAGGAATATGATGATATGTAATATAATCAAAATGCATTTCCAATAGATGGATATGGAGATACATTCTCAATATTTGAGGGTTCCTGACAAAATATTTCCCATTGAGTTGAAGGACGACAAGCTATGAATCCAAGTTGACAACCAATTCTATGATGCCCAAAGCAATGACTTCTGACAACAGTTCAATGACTGCCCTGTATTCAGGAATATTGTTGGTTGTGTGACCTAGGCATATACCTTGAAGGTCAATCAACTCACTGTTAGGGTCATAAATAGCCCATGCCACGGATGATAGGTTCTAGGTACTATGGCAAGCACCATCAGTGAAACCAACGGGAGGAGTCACAGACATCTACAAAGCAAGAAAAGCATAGTAAACAGGAAAGTTGTTTGAAAAATATCACAAAAAACCACGTTGTACAAAAATGAATCACACATTAATGTACATAAGTAACCATGTAAGATGACTTAGGCATAGTACTTTTTGATGTAGGAGTCCATGATGGGACTCGGGTAATCGATCAACATAAATGAATGTCGGATTTTTACCATTGACATGACAAGTAAGCATCGACTCGGCCAAATAGAGTAGAACTCATATAAGGCTTTTCCCCCATGGCCCCTAGGCGAGGTAGGGTTACGAGTCAGAGGGAAATCGGTGAAAACTCAGGGAGGGTAAAAAAACTTGAATCCATGAAGGGATAAAGGTGCCCTCAGTTGAAAGATCTTGATTATGTTAGGATAGACAACACATCAATAGACAACGGAGAAGAATATTCTTTGAAAAGGGTAGACATGACTGTCGGACGAGGAAAGAATGAGGAGCGATGGTGAGTATCGATCCATGGTGGTTCCTCAAGAGACACGATTTCCATGATCCTTCATCAGCAAGGAAGGTATCGGCTAAGGGATCAAATGATTCCAAAGTGCCAAGCCAAGGGGATTGAGAGTACATATCGAGAGATGTCTTCGACATATGAAAATCAGAGGATGCAGAGTTTGAAGCCAAAACAATATCCACATAATTGACTTTGGCAGGACTAAACGGCATAACCTTGCCCCTAGTATCAACAAGATATGGTGCAGGTATGACCCAGGGATAATATTTGATCGAGATCATGTTGATAGAGGCAACATGAAGAGGTGGGAGTGGACAAATTCCCATTAAGGTAGAATCTTTGAAGAGACCTACCCCCACACTCTCATAGGGAGCACAAGAGTGCTTGACGTACGGAACATTGCCATCTGAGGAGGAAGAGGCAAAGAAAGACAGTTGATCGACAGTGAAAATTTTCCCTTGATGGGGAAAACAAATCACGCGAAACAAAGAGGAGGCCACGACATGCATGGAATGAGTCCAACTTCGGATGAGTAGAAGATTATAATTGAGTTTTGCCTCAACAATTTCTACTTCGACTTGCACTATCTTGCCTTCTAGGGTGATGGAAAGGTTGGGTAAGACACCGAAGGGTCACGAATCCTGCCCGTCGAAAGCTTCCAAAGTGTTCAGAGACTATTTCAGTGCAGGGGAACCAATATCCTTCCAACACGCGGTTGACATGATGCAGGTGGAAGCACCTTCATCGATGACAGTGCGGTGGATGGTCTTCTCATTGATGATTACCTGAATAAGAACAACAATCTGATGAGGGAGTCGTGGAACATGGTTCTCTAGATCAAAACATATCAAATTGGAATCGGTGGGATCAATGCCCTTGATAGCTGATAGCAAAGATTTCCTCTACGATGGGCAGCTTTGGAGTACCTCGAGAGCCGACATGGCTGACAGTGCTTGAGCCAATCCTCAACAATATTATAGTGCTGAGCAGCTCGGGCGTTGGGATTATACGAGGGTTTTTGCAGTACACCTCAAGAGGGTGGTCGCATAGAGGAATCAAGGTTAGGGCGCTCAATTTGCAGAGGGCCAGAACTCAAGGTAGAAGAAGAAGATGTAGCTTCTTTCTCTTTCCTAGCTACTGGAGCTGGAGTTTGATAATATTTCGATCGAGTATCCACATTAATAGGCGTGCTCATCATGAACACTTGAGATCCGAAGGAAGCAGATCGGGTTCAGTCTACCATTTGGGTCTGCTGAAACGGAAACAACTCTTTTAGGAAAGTAGGGGTCCCTTTGAGCAAGCGACTAACTTCAGATCGTCGAGGACAATCCTTAGTGTAGTGATATTCCTCGCAAATGAGGCAGGGATACTTAGGTTTCTGTTGCAAATATTCGCCAGCAGACAATTTGGGAGGACCCTATTTCGAGGCATTGACTTTAGCTTTGCCTTTGCCTTTCTTTTTGCCTTTCGAGGATTTATCCACTGCAGTAGACTGGATAGTGTGGACCTATGAGGTTTTACCAGGGCTAGGTGGATTCTGAGATGAACTATTAGGTACAACATTTGAGACCGACTTCTGTTTGGAGGAATTTTTAGTAGGGGTCTAGGATACTAAACCAATAACCCCATCAACAGGAGGAACAACAGGTGACTTTGATGCTGCGGGATCAGATGATGGCCACGAAGCAATGGGTAATAACTCATATAAAGTGCCAGACTGAGAATAAACTAGATCCAAGTACTGGGCATGAGCGATGGCCTGTTCTTCATTGACGCATCCACCCATAGCTATATCGTGAGCAATTGGGGCTATGAATGATTTGGTAAACCATTCAGTGAGAAACTGATCAGTAATCTCGAATTTGATTAGGTGATGCCTACATCTCCATTCATGGATGTGATCATAGATGTGCGTCGCAGTATCTTTCTTAAGCGATGTGATCAAATGGGTGCCAATTTCATAGCGAACAAGAAATTGAAAATGCGTGAGGAAAGCCATGGCTAGGAGTTAAAGTCATGGTAAGTACTTCAAGATAGCTCAATGTACCATTTCACTGCAACACCCATGAGGGTTCGTTGGAAAAGATGAAGATGAATGGAATCATCCACGTATGAGTTTGACGAGCACCAGAGGTGATATGTCATCACATGGGCCTGAGGATCTTCTTTAGCTTTTCCATCAAACTTTGGGCAATCACTTGGCATCTTGGATGACACCAGAGGCTAGTACGGTGAATGAAGGATCAGATCATTCGTAAGGCACGATACATCTGGCAACTCAAGTGTAGCCAAGAAAGGTAATTGAGTGTTAAAAGGCATGGGAGGTCAATAAGTGGGCCCATAGGGAGGAGTCCATCCCTGTTGGTAAGGATTTTGGCTCACAATGGGGGATTTGTGCCATATGGCATCTGAGGCTACCCCCATTGTGGATTACCTTGACCATAGGGAGGATTTTGACCTTGAATACCTTGAAACTGTCCAGGCATAGGTTGCTGATAGGCAACATATGGGTTAAATGGTTGTTGAGCCTATTGACCTTGGACATATGGATATGGGACCTATTGTCCTGGAACATACGACTAATGAACCTGTTGTTCCTGAACAAGAGGATTTTGGGCCTACAGTCCTTAGGCATAAGGTGGATACACTTGTTGCCCTTGGACATAGGGATTTTGTACCTGATGCCCTTGGCTGACAGAATTTTGAACCTGTTGACCTAGGACATGAGGATTTTGGGCCTGTTGTTGCAGGACTTGACCTTGACCTTGGCCCTGAAAGGGATGACCTTGTTGATATGTATACAATGGTTGATGCTCCCCTGGTTCATTTTGTTGTTGCAAGGATTGACCTTGTGGTTGCAAAATTTGTCCCTAGGGTTGCCAAGATTGGCCCTGCGAGGACATGGGTTGAGAGGTGCACAGAGCATATTGCATCTGTTGTTGCGTGGCTTGTTGCAACTGTTGTAAGGATTGACCTTGCGGTTGTTGCAGGTGACCTTGTTGCAGGATAATTTTCCCTTGTTGTTGCGCGGAGAGCCCTTGCTACAACAAGTGTTGCCCTTGTAGTAACAAATGTTGCCTTTGTTATTGTAGAGGTTGTCCTTGCTGTTGCAAGGGTACTTGAACAGTGCTGGGGAAATTACCAAACTAAATCTGGCCATAGACAGGCTGGATGTATTGCACAGATTGGAGGATGTAAGGTTGATTAACCATTCCTTGAGAACCATATGGAATGTAATGATTTTGGTATTGGACCTAAGCCCCATAGGGCTGCTGATATTGAACATTGCTCGATCCAGATGAACCAATGAGATTCTAAACCTATTGGTACTGGACATTGCTTGATCTAGTAGGATCAGAAGGGTTATAAATAAGACCAGAAGAGAGTTGGTTTATACCAGGCATGTGAGATTTTGAGTTGCTCACATTAGTGGCACCTGACACCATAGAAACATTTAGGTTCTACCCCCCAGGTGGTGGCACAGTCTGGCCACTAATTAGTGGGACATAGGAACTAATAGAGACAATCTTTGAAACGGCTAGTTGTGACTAATAGGTTATTGGGATCGATGATATAAGAGTATTCGAAATGGTGGGTTACACCAAGACTGAAGTAATAGCCTATTGGGAAGTCATGTTTGTAATGAACGGACCTGACATAGGCCTGATGCCTGACGCCCATACAATATTATGGTAAAGTGATGAGGCACTAGGTGTGCCTGAAGCCAAGCGCCCTAAAGACACATAGTTGGGTGGCAAACTAGCGAGAATACCTTTTGAAAAAGGGAAACCCTCAGGAGAAAATTGCAATTGCAATTCTTCCCCCTCAACATTGTGTGGAGTAGAAACTTCGGACTCATCTAGAGATGTGACTGAAGCATCGCCTTCAGGTTCCATGTTTGAAAACAAACTACGACGAATGGTTGAACGTGCACTGGAGGATAGTTCCAAAGGAACACCTAGCCTTTCGTACGAACTGTAAGGATGCTACAGTGATATCTCAACAATGTCAAACAGAGGGTTCGGAGGATATATAACCAGTCAAAGCTGAACATCAATGGTCGGCGGGTTCTCTGGAGTTCGAATGGGATTTTTCGGAGATTCCGGGCCAAGATCAGCAGATGACCCTGTATCGAAAGTAGGCAGAGGATGAGATGACAATGGTTGAACACTCAAAACAATTATGAGTTCAACATTTTGGTCCTTAAGTGACTCTAGTAACTTAGGAAATGACTCCTCAGACAATCTTTCAGATGACGTAGAGGAAGAGGAATTGGGTGAACTAGATGGTTCAGCCATGATGACCTTGTCTTAGTCGATGGAACAAATAACTTCAAGGCTTTAAAATGTCCTTTTAAGGAAACTCATGATTTTGTCAAAAAGAATAATAGGATGTTTTGGATCATGGGCAATCAATTATTAAGATGCATAAAAGACTGATGTTTTTTCATTTTTTAAGAGTCGAAAGAAACAAATATGACTTTATCACTTTCAATTGGAAACAAGCTCGAAAGGACAAGTGCTTGAATGATCTTTTAAGTTTAATGATTGCTCTGTATGATCTAGGTAAACAGGATTACAAGGCAACCGTGAACTGCAGAATACCTCCCAGCGAACCAAGAAGTACGAGCAGGCAATCTCCCCGAATGCTGTGTTCGGTGTATCACGTTTGCAAAGCAGTCAACTCAGTTTCCTAAGGATAAAAGGATTGCAGCCTAGTGGGGTCTCCCGTTATATACTCAATGGTATGGGGAGCACAAATTCATACTAGCGTTGTCTAATGCCGAAGTTAACGATAGTTGCTAGGTTTAAAAGCATCGGAACATGTCTCTAGCCTAGACCTTCTAGATATGATTGTTCATGTCAAATGCGCCTTAGGTTAATTGAATTCATTTTAAAGTTGATCTTGAGTTAAGTTTCAGTTTTTAGGTCTTAGTAATGCTACTCGAAAAACCTTAAATGAAACTAAATGAGACAAGACCCTTTCAATTCGATGAAATGCCTACACTAGAGAGGGTAGAAACTACTCAATCAAATGCAAACAATCAAGCAACTGAAAACGAAATGAACTTTCACTACCTTACTTTTTCAAAAAATAAACTAATGAAAAATGCATTCCAATTCCTAATTTCTTGACAAGCACTTATCTATTAGTCCTTTCAAAAACAAAAAATTATCTTCCTTTTTCAAATGCTAATGCAATTCTAGTCTTTTAAAAGATGCAAATTATCGTAACATAATGATGCAACAAGCTAGAATTTCATACTTTTTCATGAAACAACGAAACAAACTTTTCGCATACAATCTTTCAGTGAAAAAGTTTTTGAGACAATAAGCTCTTTAAGCAGATGAAAACATGAAAATAAAAGTTCATTCAGCTCAATGAAACGTCGACTTTACCAAACACAAGACTCACAATGTAATATATGCCGGAAAAGAAACGTTTAGGCAAGCAACCGAAACTTTTTCAACTTGTGCAAAAAAGAGGTCAAAGTCGTAAAAAGGACCAAAACAAAATGCAAAGAGTAAACACACCTACAACCCGACTTAGTGAGTTCACAAACTACTGAATAGGTGACCAACTAGATGCCCTAGTGTCATTGGCCACTCAATGACTCAATCAATCAAGTAGAAAGATGATAAGCCAACAAGCAAACAAAACCAAATGAAAAGTAGCTTTCTAATTAGGGAGAAAAGAAACAGAACCAAAGGGAAAATGTGAAACTAGAAAAGTTCTCACGAAATCATGAAATCCAAGACAAACAAAAGGATTGGGATCCCCAACGGAGTCGCCAATTTGTGGTGAAGTAAAATTATAAGTGTGGACACGAATGAATTCCTCTAGCCCGATAATGGATCTAGCCACAACAAATACATTCTATGGAATATTTCCTTAGGTTAGAATCAATCAAGAGGGCCTACCTCTTGGTCACTTATCCTACTTGATGATGTCCTCACTTGCTCACTCTAGCTATCTCTTGATTCCTTCTTCAAGCTCCTGAAACAAGTAAACAAAAACAGACAAAAAACATAATAATAGACAAATTGTAATTCAACCTACTTAACAAGTCAAGAAACATTAAGCCATGAATGTGTAATATTACAAAACATGTAGGAAATCAATCAATAGTTGCATATATTAATATTAAAGAGAGATTACAGCCATTCGTCTTGACGTTGCAGTCTTCCTCTGACAAGACCAAGTTCCCACACACTTCTATTAGCATTCCATGATGGCCTCAATCAATAATAATTTTAAGACTCTTCCCTTTAGGCTTCACTCCAAACCAAAACACACTTCTCCCTCACACAACTAGATAGCTACAACTAGTAATAGCTTGCTTGTCTACTCCAAACCAAAATAGCATCAACACTCAGCCAAAACTCTGCAACTATAATACCTGTATGTGCTTGGGAAGAAGGGAGGTTTATATAGGAAATATGGATGGGAGATGGATCCTCTTCTCATGGGAGAAGGACTTATCCCTTGAGGTAATTCCATCATTATAGGGGAAAGGAGCCCAAACTGTCATCCTCGACCCCATCTGGCCAAACCATTTACCAGACTTCTGTTATGAAGCTTCTAGAGCTGGAAGCTTTGGCTTTAATTTAAAAAACTTTCCATAACAGGATCGGCGTGACTAAAACACAGCTCAGTCACTCTGGTCAGCATGAAGAATAGTGCTAATGTCTACACATTGGCGCGGGGGAGACAAAGGCCATTAGCGTCGGTCTTGTAAGCTGGGAAAAACAGAAGTTTCAGGGGAAATGGTGCAAAAGGAAATTGATTTTCTCATTAAGAGGGACACAATGGGAGTTTCTCCATGAAGGAAAAGCATGCAGGGTTCACTGTATAGGTCCTCCAGGATCAAGGAACGGGGAGTACAGGGACGGTGACAAAATGTTGTGTAACAAAAGGTGATGAAATGTAATAGCTACGTTGACGGTGTTGGATACGACCAACATATAGGGGATCTCCTTGACATAAGGTCCTAATTAGATCTCACATTGTTTGGTGTAGGAGTCTCATTCAAAATACATCCCAATTTTCGTTTACTTAAAGATATGCATTGGCTTTAACAATTAGCACGAGAGAGAAGGACGCATGTTCTTTTGAATGAGAAAGCGAGTGTACCTTGTCAATGTTTGATTGCAAATGTATCAAGGTTCTTTCACTATAGAGGGGAAATAAAGTGAGCCTCTAAGATAGAGAAGTAATAGTACTACCCTAATGGAGACACACACACACACATGAGAAATTCTCATCTAACATCAAGCAAAATAGTTCACATAGATATGACGATTGTTACAATCATTACAACACATTTCCAATAAGTTAAGCACCAAAGTCACCGAAATAGTTCAATTACTTAAGTGCTTGTGAAAGCGAGCATAAATCATGATTCATAAACATTCAAAGAGTAGTCTTAAAACATCCACAATGCATGTATGGAAATGTGTTGGCCAAAAGGCTTCAAGTATTAAGCAAAAGTTCCAGGATACATAAATACAATGAACATCACTACCTCCAATAGTGGAGCATTAGGGCCGCTACTTTCTCCCCAAAAGTACTAACTCTATCTCTCTAAAGCCTTGTGGGAGAAGCCAAGGTTAAAAGTCCATTACATGAGTAATGACGATCCTTTTATAACTTGAGGCATGACCTTTCATGTCCTCTTAACTTTTGACTTTCCAACTCCTAATGACCTTTAGACTCCTACAACCTTTGGACTTCCAAATTACTTTTGGAATTACATATGACTCTTTGTATTACATGTCTTTTGGACTTCCATGGCTTTTTTGTCTATACATGACTCTTGGAATATCACTTATTCATCTTTCCAATGATTACATCATAACTTCATAACTTCCACATCATTATATGATGGGACGTGACAAGTCATTATTATTGATGATTGGGACATACATTGATTGATGACATGGACTTTCTTTAATGGGTGACATGGTTGTTGCTCATGTCTTTGTTCTACATGTAGCTTTCGATAGTTGATGTCTTCACCCTCCAAAGTGTGTTTAACCTTATGAAGTCTTCGGGGTGCTTTGATCATCAAGACTTCAATGTGTTCCTTTTTTTACATGCCTCATTTAGATGTCTTCTTTTATTGATCTTCTTAATGCATGCTTTCCATGATATTCCTTAAATACCTACAACTGCAATCAGTCATGACAAGTAACCATCATCTTGAAAATCTCTTATGCTGCCATGTTTCATAAAGAATTTTTGTTCATGCCTTAATAGTGTGCTTGGAAGAAGCAAGGGCACAAGGGCACACTTTGAAAGGATTAAGGGTCGAAGAGAAGAGGCTTCAGGGCTTCAGGATGCGCTCATGCACTCAAGAGAAAGAGACACTCAAGGGAGGGCACAAGGCACATGTCCAAAGGATGAAGGAGAAGGCTTCAGGCTTCCCAAGTGCATTGTGTACTCAAGGGAAACAAGAAGGGTGCATGGTGCAGAGCTAAAGGTTTAAGGGAGAGGCTTCAGGGCTTTGGGGTGTGCTCAAGAAAGAAAAGGAGGACGCAAGGCACATTGTCGAAGGACAAAGGATGAAGCTTCAAGGCTTCAGAGTGCAATGATGCACTCAAATTCAAGGAGGGCGTAGGGCACATTGTTGAAGACTAAAGGGCTTGAGCTTTGAGTCTTTGGGGTGCGCTCATGCTCTCAAGGAGGGTGCACCTCTTCGAGTCGAAGGAGTGCGCTCAAAGGAAGGCTTTCTTTCTCAAAGGGCATATTTCAAAACAAGTAAGGGGAATGATGCTTGAGGAGTGCACTATGCGTTCTTAGAGGGAACATGGCACATTTTAGAACAACGAATTATTTACTATCAAGGCTTAAGAGTGTGCTCATGTGATCCTTGTCTTAATGGGTTCATTTTTCAATTGAAATTTGTCTAAGTGTAGAAGATGGAATAAGGGGTGAACATGATGAATTTAGACATAAAATCATGTGTGACATACCAACTCATCAAGAAAACTTAGACAAGCTTGAACAATGATAAATAGACATCAAAACACCACTTTACCTGAATTCCCCAAGTACAATAAGCAAAGTATGTGCGACTGCGACCAAAAGTATCGTTTTATAGCAACAAAGGTGTTACAACCATGAAATACACTAAATATGTTTTGATCTATGTGACAACATGTAAGGATGATCAATAATACTTAAAACACATAAATTGACTTGAAAAGACACTCGACGAACAAGGTGACACTAGATACGATAGTGGAGTAGGCTCCAAAATTTGAATGTAATGAAATTTTTAGAGGGTGTTGTAGCAATGACAACAAGTTCCCGCATGGTAAGAAAGTCAACCTTAAATTCCATGAAAATAATAGTACAAGGCTTCAATATCTTAGATATATTTAGATTAGAGATAAAATAAAAGGACTCCCTCAACATATGATCTAGGAAATGAAGTTGGTGTAGAAAGGTGATAATATACACATGGATAAACATAAGATGTTATAAAGTCTTCCAAAATTTTTCCTTTGCAACAAGAATGAATGTTAAATAGGCCATTTTTTAGAAACATTAAAAGACATAACATACATTTTTTTGAAGATAACCTCTATTCCATTGGAGTCATATATGTCACTAAGCTTATCCAACTATTTTTTGAGAACTTGAATGGCATAAGAATGATACTATGTTGGATTAAAATGATGACAATAATAATAATGAAAGGAATATGATCTTCGTTTGGCCTTAACTTGTTAAGATGCTACTTCTTCAACTCATCTATAAAACAAGGGTAAACATTTTTCAACACCAATAATGTTGTGAATGTAACCATTAAAAAACTACTAACTTTCAATTTTCCTATAACCATTTTATATAAAGTAGTAATGAGGAAAGCCCAATTACTTCAATATTTGAAGAAAAGCATGCAAAAGGGAAATGTTGAATGGTTTCCCAAAATAAATCAAAAAACATCATACTTTCTTCTTTCTCATTAATGCATCTTGTATAATTATTAATGACCTTGAAATTCAAGATATGTTATGTAGTTCCAAGATTGTATCTAAAACTAACCTAACCCTTTACACACAATCTATTGTGTTTTACAAATTTTGCAATGTATTCATGTAAGAATACACAACTAACAACTTGGTTAGGACATTTTCAACCATAATGATGTTATGATCACTAGAATTAATATGGTTTTCAACTAAAACATGAGATGAGTAATCTTGGAACTAAGGAGAGAGAAATCATTAGAGATTATATGATTCAAAATTCAACATGGAAAATGATATGATAGGTTGTGATAGAGAAAATTGGCTTTAAGGTGTTCAACATCTAGGACTTTATTAAGATTAAGATTAGTATTGTAAACCATATTATCTAATAAAAAGAGGCACATAATGTGGAGGTGAATAGAAACAATAATTTGGGAAGGATATCATAATAATTTTGTTAAGAGAATAATTTTGGCAAAATCACATAAAAAACCATTTGTCGACGCGTTTCGAACCAACCAGTGTGGTTCATCGTCAGGACAATTGAAGAACCAGATCTAGCTAGATGTTAAATAGTTGAGCAGAGATTCCAAC